>JANSVA010040656.1:0-11447 GCA_025504915.1 Erythroxylum reticulatum | reverse complement strand
AGTTTATGATACCTCAAATGTTACACCCAATAAAAGAAAAATTGAGTAGAGATTACCTTAATTTATGTAGTGGTTAGGGTTAGAACCCTAGGATGCTTTATATAAGAATTTATTGAGAAATTAGAAATGCATTTCAAGCATTATATGGCATACACATGAACGTGAAAAATGTTGTCATTCATAAAATAATTGTACATGCATTCATTGACATTTTTCCGGGTATAAGTGATTTTTAATGTGATTAAAGTATGAATTTTGGATTAATTGTGTTACAAAATTTATTTGGTGATAATAGTTATTATTTTATAATTTTTGGTGAATTATGGATTAATTGTCTTGAAAATTAAATTTAGTGTGTATTAGAATTTATTCCACATTTTTGGAGCCATTTTGGATATTTTCAAAATTTATCAAAAAAATTTGAGGTATTTTAGACTAGGAAAAATATTGAAATAAGGGACAAATAGAAATGTGACAATTGTATTAGAAATTAATTCACAAATGGACAAACTATAGAGTGACAAATAGATAAATTAACATGTGACATGTGGACCAATAGTTAAGTGACAAATGGTAGTATATTTGGAGCAAAAATGGAAGACATGCAATGGAGAAATGGGTCAAGACTTAAATGAGATACCTAGTCATTAGGAAAAAAAATGTTTCTGCAGCTCTTTATTTGGTTTCACCGAATATCACCTTCACCAAAACACTCTCTTTATTGTTCATCACCGAAGACAATTGTCTTGCTCATTTCTAAGTATTGGTTTATATGCTTGCTTCTCACATCAATGTTACACCTTGCAAAGTCTTTTTCCATTTGAGTTTTTTTTCTTATTTTTACTAAATCCTTGTGCCTTTCCATCCATCGAAATTTCTTGGTTGCTCTCCCCATTTCTAAAATTTTTGCTGAAGTGAAAGAAGCTTAAGTCAAGTAAGTTACGTGGATGTTTTAATGTTTTAATAGATGCATGCCTGAATGGTGTATATTTTCATGCTTGTGGATCGATGCATGTGTGGTTGTTACTAGGAGAAGAGTTTCAGTGATAAAGGCAAAACGAAAATATGCAGAAAGTGTGGTGAAGGATTGTAGATTTTGGAGTTATATGAAGTGTTCTGGAGTGTTACATACAGTGTTTTACTGAATATACATCTGTATTTAGGACATAACTTGATCTGTGAATATCCAAATTAGATGGAATTTGATTTAGAGTAAACTAGAGACATAGGGATAAATTTTTCATGAAAAAATTGAAACTGAAATATGTCCTAAAGAGTTTTGAAATTTGGCTTGAAGCTGAGAATTGTATTATGTCGAGGTATGAAAATAGTTTGCAAATTTTTTTATTATAACTTGAATGATACTAAACAAAAATGAATGAAATTGATGTCATTGAACACTTAAGATATTGTGGAACATTTTTTTAGTAGAAGGTATTGCCTAAATACTTCATTGACTAGGTCAAAATGGCTTTACAAATCTGACCCGAAATCTACTTGATAGGCTTCATGAATGATATTCTGAAGTTGAAGAGCTTTAATAAATTAAAACATGCTTCAGTATTTTGATGATATCTTAGTCTAAAAATTTTCAAATGATTTTATTCTTAATCCATATTAAATTAGAGACATATGTCTACAACTTGCTTGAAGAAGTCGACTTTTAATTCTGTCTCTAAGCATTTCAAAATCTGGCTTGAAATTGAGTCTTAACTGAGGCAGTAGTACTACCCGAGACAAAAATCATGTCTTGTTGATATTGAATAAACTATATTTATAGAGGTTGAATTAGACTAACGTGTCTTCACAAAGGTTGTATTTTATTCTCTTAGCTTTCAATTGGTATTAAGTTTGTAATTTTTGGATATCAGAGCTGCAAGATATGAGTTGTATAATTTGAGGGTATGATCATGTACTAACCAAAAGTTCAAATATACACAGTCTGTGGTATTGTGAGCATAACTCATAGAATACTGAATCAAATTGATTATCTTAGATTCATTAGAAACTTAAGACATGGTGAACAATTTTTCAGAAGAAAGTATTGCCAAATTATTTTATTTTCCTAATGTTGATAATAATGCAAAGTGGACCCGAAAGTATATTTTTTAGACAAAACTAGATTGATCAATTGAGTATTGATATATGAATAAATATTGTGATAGAATAATGATAAGGAACCCAGAATTATCATGAACATGCATTGTACATATTTAGTATACATGAATGTTCATAAATAAATTCATAATTGTGAAAATTTGTGATGTGTGTATGTATGATATGTTATAGAGGATCACATTAAGCAACAACATAAAGATATTGCTGAGACCTGCAGGCAATAAGCTATAGGGAGCATCTGTGAGTCAACCTAGATGATCTTCCTAGGATTAAATGATGTTATTTTAATTTCAATTATTAAACTGTTGTGATCTGTATATGAATTCTGGACTTGAAAGTTCTGAGGAGTATAATAGTGGGGAATGTGTTGGAAGTGTTATATTTGCATCTGACATTTGAATGATTTATGTATGCCATTGAATTCTGAATGCTCAACGAAAGTTAAATGCTGGACCGAGGTCCAATGAATATGAGATTCTGTCTGTGTATCATAAGTGAATGCTATTCATGGCATATTTTGTTATTTGATGCATTACATAAAATGCATGCTCAAATAAAGGCATTATGATCAAAGTAGCCAGTCTGAAAGAGCTATAAGCTTATTATTCTACATATAGAGATCTGCTTCTTAATTTATATTCTAACTGAGCCCAACGGGCCAGTGTCTGTTTTGGTATCTGAAAGGCACTCGATCACAATAAATAATAATTAATCGAGAGTCTTATATGCATTGGTATTTGAATATTATGATTATGAATTATATGCTTGTGAATTTTTTCTGAAGTTGTCATATTAAGGTGATATATCATGATAATGTGATTGACTGGGTGTACAAATTCTGAAAGAAGGTATGTGAATTGTAGGACATTTTTTATGTCTTATTTTGGTAGAAAATGTTGTGACTCTGATTAGTTGTATAATAATTGTGTTTTTGCCTGGAGTGAGATCATCAATGATGGTTCACTCATTGAGTTTCCAAAACTTATACAAAAGTGTAACGTGGCTTTTCAAGTACGAGATAGGAGACCTAGGTTTTCTAAGATTTGCAAAAGCACCTTTTGGGATTAAAATATGGCTCAAAGTTCCATCAGCTAACATCTGAGGAGTTGTCTTGCTTTTAAGTAGTTAACATACGTCATGTAGAACTTATGTAAGGTTGTAAATATTGGTCTTAATGACTCAAGTGTAAACTTTTACGAATTAATGAAATGAGAAGTTGAGGTTTTAAGTATTGTGTTTAGTGACTTTTACATATATAGTTGATGCCATGTCTAAGTTAGATATATTGCTATGTTATAAGTGAAGGTGAGGTGGTTAACACGCCACTATTATATATTATATACTTGAATGTCCTCAAGGTGTTCTGGTAGGTAATCTATGGTAGTGGAGTGTTACAAGTTTTGGTATCAGAGCATGGTTTGGCATCTTTAGGGACATAATATGATCAATAGTGAGAGATTCAGATAGTGATCATAACTTTTGTTTGTTATAGGTCACCCTCCATAGGAGATCAAATTGGAGAGTCAGCTGAGATGGAGTCTGTAGGAGCCAATGTAGAGTCTCCTATACCTGAGTTTGCTCAAATGCCTCCGAGAATTCTCGTGAGGCAAGAAAGAAGATACGATAAATTAAGAAAGCAGGGGGCTATGGACTTCTATGAAAGTACAGACCCAGCTGAGGAAGAAGGGTGGTTAGAGAGAATGGAAAGAGTGTTTGAACAGATGGACTATGAGGCGGATGAAAGATTTGATTATTCAATCTCATTAATGCAAGATCCCACATACCAGTGCTGGAACACTGTACCAGGTAGTACCACTAGACCTTGTAGTTTGACCTGGGATGATTTTCTGAGGATATTCCAAGAGAACTATATACCTAAGATTTATATGGATCAGAAGATGAAAGAATTCTTATATCTAAAACAAGGCAGGCTCACTGTGGCAGAGTATGAGATAAGATTCAATGAATTAAGGGGATATGCAACTGCATTGATCCCAACTGAGGAAGATAAATCTAGATGGTTTGAACATAGAAATCAGAACGAGGCTAGCCATTTCTAATTTGGTCTGTTTTACAGAACTTCGAGTGGCCTTAATCAGAATTGAACAGTTGTTAAAGGATGGTCAGGGAGAGTATAGATAGGAGGTCAAAGGCAAGAGGCAGGATATCTCAGGTTGATTCTGGAAGAAGCTCCAGAAAGTGCTAGAATAGATCGTCTCGATTCTAGTCTAGATCGAGACAATCTGGATCTAGATCAAGAGGTGGATTTGTTAAGTCTGGGAGAGGTAGAGGACAAGTGCCCTATAATTAGTCTCAACAGCTGTATGATTGTGAACACTGTGGTAAGAAGCACGGTGGTGAATGTTGGAGGTTAACGGGGGCTTATTTCCGTTGTGGCTTGATAGAACACCTAATTAGAGATTATCCTGAGATTATAAGACCACAGTCTGGAGTCAAAGGAAGAACAATGATTGAGACTACAGTTCAGAAGAGTAGAGCTGTCATATTTACACAGAGAGGCAGAGATAGAGGCAGAACTTCCTAAATGTGGTAGCAGGTGTGTTAAATGTTTTTAATTTTAAAGCATTTGCATTGGAAGATCCAGGATCTACACATTCATTCATCACACCGCATCTGGCATCTATATTGTATTGCGAGAGAGAGATACTAAAATGTGGATTAGAGGTGAGTACCCTAGTGGGTAGCACAACAGTGGTTGGTGAGGTATGTAAAAGGTGTATAGTTCGGATTAATCAGGCAGAGTTAGAAGTTGATCTGATTGTATTGCAGTTAAAGGAAATTGATATAATTCTTAGCATGGATTGGCTTACAGCTCATCGAGCTGTAATGAATTGTTACACTAAGGAGGTGGTTCTTAAATCTCCCAATCACCTGAGAGTAGTGTTTTGAGGAGTTAGTCAGGCTATGCCAGCCCGACTAATTTCATTTATAAGTGTACCAAAACTGATCCGAGGTGGATGTGAGGCTTATTTGTCCTATGTAGTTAACACTCGGAATGAGCAAACCATTCAGGATATTCCGATTATTAGGAATTTCCTAGATGTCTTTCCTGCAGAATTACCGAGTTTACCCCTAAAAAGGGAGACGGAGTTTACCATAGACCTTGTTCCAGGTACAGCTCCTATATCAATACCTCCATATAGAATGGCACTTGTAGAACTGAAGTAGTTGAAAACCCTGTTACAAGAGTTATTAGATAAGGGTTTCATCAGGCCTAGTGTGTCACCTTGGGGAGCTTTGATATTGTTTGCAAAGAAAAAGGATGGAACTCTGAGATTGTGTATTGATTACCGACAGCTGAATCAGATCACGGTGAAGAATAAATACCTATTGCTGAGGATTGATGATTTATTTGATCAGTTATAGGGAGCTCAGGTGTTCACAAAACTAGACTTGATATCGGGATATTATTAGTTGAAAATAGCTGAGGCTGATATACCGAAGAGTGCATTTAGAACAAGATATGGGCACTTCAAGTTTTTGGTAATGCCGTTTGGCTTAACTAATTCCCCTACAGCTTTTATGGCCTTAATGAATAGTATATTTCAACCTTGTTTAGATCGCTTTTAATTTTCTTCATTAGTGACATTCTGGTGTACTCGAAGTGTAAAAAAGATCATACTGCACATCTGAGACTGGTTCTCCAAATAATGAGGAAGAAATAGTTATATGCCAAGTTCAGTAAGTACGAATTTTGACTTAATCAAGTAGTATTTTTGGTTCATACTGTATCTAGACAGGGCATTCTGGTGGACCTAAAGAAAGTAAAAGCAGTGATGAAGTGGGAGGCTCTGAGAAATGTGTATGAGATTCAGAGTTTCCTTGGATTAGCTAGCTATTACAGAAGGTTTGTCGAGGGGGTTTTCACTACTTTTCACTACTCTCAGCCCTTTGACAAAACTTCTGACAAAGAATGTGCCTTTCAGATGGAATGATGATTGTCAAAGGAGTTTTAAGGAGCTAAAGCATCGATTAACTTCAACACCGGTGTTAGCTATTCCATCTGGCCCTGGTGGTTATGTTGTGTATAGTGATGCGTCACACCAAAGTTTAGGATGTGTACTGATGAGCATGGAAAAGAAATAGCATATGCATCGAGGCAGTTGAGGTCTCATGAGTTTAATTATCTAGTACATGATTTAGAGCATGCTGCAGTAGTATTTTCCTTGAAGATTTAGAGACACTACCTGTATGGAGAAACTTTTTAGGTATTCACTGATCATAAGAGTTTGAAGTATCTATTGAGCTAGAAAAAGTTGAATATGAGACAAAGGAGATGGATCAAATTGTTGAAAGATTATGATTGTACAATCAAATATCATCTTGGAAAAGCTAATATGGTAGTTGATGCATTAAGTCGGAAGTCTAATAGTAGTATGGCTCAAGTATAAATATCGAGGTTACCTAACCTTGTTGAATTAAAAGCACTGAATGATGAGTTGAAATTGGGGCAAGATGAGACATTGATAGCTACATTGAAGCTGAGACCAGTATTACATGAGAGAATCAGGAAAGCCCAATGTAAAGATCCCGAGATTGTGAAGTTAATTGAGAAGTTAAAAATGAATCCAAATTCTAAATTTAAAATGAGAGATGATATGTTGTGGTTGAAACAGAGGTTGTGCGTACCTGATATTGAGGATCTGAGGAAGGAGATTGTGGAGGAAGCACATATGGAAGCTTATGTTATGCATCCTAGTACTACCAAGATGTATAACACGTTAAAGCAATCTTTCTGGTGGCCAGGGATAAAGAGACAAGTGGCTAACTATGTGGCTAAATGTTTGACTTGCCAAAAGATTAAAGCAGAGCATCAAGCCCTAGTTGGTAAGTTACAGTCATTGCCTATTTACAGTCATTGCCTATTTCGGAGTGGAAATGGGAGAGAATCATGATGGATTTTGTAATAGGTTTGCCAAGGACTCCGAGATAACATGATGCCCTTTGGGTATTTGTTAATAGATTGACCAAGTCAGCTCATTTCTTGCCAATGAGAGAGAGTAACTCATTAGATCAGTTAGCTGAAAAATATGTGAATGAAGACGTGAGATTACACGGGGTTCTAGTGTCCATTGTATCAGATAAACAATTTTGGGTACCAAACTGAATTTCAACACTACATTTCATCCTCAAACAGATGGTCAGAGTGAGAGGACGATTAAGACTGTTGAGGATATGCTCAGAGCTTGTGTTTTGGAGTTTCAAGGAGTATGGGACATGTATATAGATTTGATTGAATTTTCTTATAATAATCAGTACCACAATAGTATCGATATGGCTCTATACGTGGAATTGTACGGAAAGAAATGTTGTTAACCTTTATATTGGGATGAGGAGGGTCTAAGGATTATCTAACGTCTAGCATTGATTCAGAATACTGTTGACAAAGTGAAATTGATCCGTAGCAGAATTAAAACAGAACAAGATAGACAGAAGAGCTACGTAGATCAGCATAGACGAGATATGGAATATCAGGTGGGAGATAAAGTATTTCTGAGAGTATCACCTTGGTGAGCTGTACTAAGATTCGGTAAGGACGGTAAGTTAAGCTCGAGGTACATTGGTCCATATGAGATAATTGAAAGAATTAAGCCACTGGCTTATAAATTAGCCTTACCTTCCGAAATGGCACAGATACATAATATGTTTCATGTGAGTATGTTTAGGAGATATCGATCGGATCCAACTCATGTGTTACCGACTTAGGAAATTGAAGTTTCTAGTGATCTGAGTTATGTCGAAAAATTGGTTAAGATAATTGGCTATCATAATAAACAATTGAGAAGTCGAGTGATCCCAATGGTGAAAGTACTTTCGAGGAATCATTCAAGTGAATAAGCAACATGGGAAATAGAAAAACATATGAGAAAGCAATACCCCCAACTATTTCTCAACTCAAGTTAGAATTTTTGGGACAAAATTTTTTTTTGGAGGGCAGAATTTTAACATCCCATTATTAGGGTTAGAACCCTAGGATGCTTTATATAAGAATTTATTGAGAGTTTAGAAATGCATTTCGTGCATTATATGGCATACACATGCACGTGAAAAATATTGTCATTCATAAAATAATTGTACATGCATTTATTGACATTTTTCCAAGCATAATTGATTTTTAATGTGATTAAAGTATGAATTTTGGATTAATTGTTCTGTAAAATTTATTTGGTGATAATAGTTATTATTTCAGAATTTTTGTAATTATGAATTAATTGTCTTGAAAATTAAATTTGGTGTGTATTAGAATTTATTCCACATTTTTAGAGACATTTCAGATATTTTGGAAATTTATCAAAAAATTGGTATTTTAGACTAGGAAAAATATTGAAATAAGGGACAATTAGAAATGTGACAATTGTATTAGAAATTAATTCACAAATGGACAAATTATAGAGTGACAAACGGATAAATTAATGTGTGACATATGGACCAATAGTTAAATATTTGGTGGAAAAATAGAAGAAATGCAATGGAGACATATGTCAAGACTTAAATAAGACATCTAGTCCTTAGGAAAAAAAATTTCTATAGCTCTTTCTTTGGTTTCACCGAATATCAACTTCACCAAAACACTCTCTTTACTATTCATCACTGAAGACAACTATCTTGCTCATTTCTATGTATTGGTTTATATGCTTGTGTTACACTGTGCAAAGTCTTTTACCATTTGATTTTTTTATTTTTACTAAATCCTTGTGCCTTTCCATCCACCAAAATTTCTTGGTTGCTCTCACCATTTTTGAAATTTTTGCTGAAGAGAGAGAAGCTTAAGTCAGGTAAGTTACATAGATGTTTTAATGTTTTAATAGATGCATGCCTGAATGGTGTATATTTTCATGCTTGTGGATTGATGCATGTGTGGTTGTTGCTGGAAGAAGAGTTTCAGTGATAAAGGCAAAACGAAAATATGCAGAAAGTGTGGTGAAGGATTGTAGAAATTGGAGTTATATGAAGTGTGCTGGAGTGTTACATACAGTATTTTACTAAATATACATCTGTATTTAGGACATAACTTGATCTGTGAATATTCAAATTGGATGGAGTTTGATTTAGAGTAAACTAGGGACATAGGGATAAATTTTTCATGAAGAAATTGAAACTGAAATATGTCATAAAGAGTCTTGAAATTTGGCTTAAAGTTGAGAATTGTATTCTGTCGAGGTATGAAAGCATTCTGTAGATTTTTTATTATAAGTTGAATGATAATGAACCAAAATGCATGAAATTGATGTCATTGAACACTTAAGACATTGTGGAATATTTGTTTAGTAGAAGGTATTGCCTAAATACCTCACTGTCTATGTCAAAATGGTCATACAAATCTGACTTGAAATCTACTTAAGATAAAAATCTGGAAATTTGATAGGTTTCATGAATGATATTATGAAGTTGAAGAGGTTTAATAAATTAAAACATGCTTCATTATTTTGATGATATCTTGCTCTTTATATTTTCAAATGAGTTAATTATTAATCCATATTAAATTATAGACATATGTCTACAACTTGCTTGAAGAAGTCGACTTTTAATTCTGTCTCTAAACATTTCAAAACCTGGCTTGCAATTAAGTCTTCATTAAGGTTGTAGTACTACCCTAGATAGAAATCATGTTCTGTTGATATTGAATAAACTGTATTGATAGAGGCTAAATCAGACAAATGTGTCATCACAAAGGTTGTAGTTTATTCTCTTATCTTTCAATTGGTATTAATTTTGTAATTTTTGGATATCGGTGCTCAAAGATATGAGTTGTACAATTCAAGGGTTTGATCATGTACTAGCCAAAAGTTCAAATATACACAATTTATGGTATTGTGAGCATAACTCATAGAATACTGAATCAAATTGGATGATATTAGATTCATTAGAAACTTAAAACATGGGTGAACAATTTTCCAAAAGGAAGTATTGCCATATTATTTTATTTTCCTGATCATACTAATCATGCAAAGTGGACCCAAAAGTATATTTTTAAGACAAAACTTGATTCATCAATTGAGTATTGATATATGAATAAATATTATGACAGAATAATGATAAGGAACCCAGAACTAACATGAACATGCATTTTACATATTTAGTATACATAAATGTGCATAAATAAATTCATAATTGTGAAAATTTAAGATGTGTGTATGTATGATATGTTATAGAGGATCACATTAAGCGATAAGATCAAGATATTTCCGGGACTTCAAGGCAATAAGCTATAGGGAGCATCTGTGAGTCAACCTAGATGATCTTCCCAGGATTAAATGATGTTTTTTTTTTATCTGTTAGTTTCCTTTATGATGGATCGTGTCTGTTCCTTTTGAAAAGTCATGCCCTTCAACTTGAACTGTTATGTCCTTTTGTTATTTTGATGGAAGACAACAAGGAATATAAGATGATTGAATCCCTAGGCTTAGCATGATTCTGCATACACCATCTCTTACATTTGCTAAAAACTTAGAAAAGCCCTCTCAAATTTATTCAAGATCTCTCGAAATGTAATTATGCTTAAAATGGCTTTTGAATCATTAAAAATAGAGTTTGGAAAGTTTAGATATAATTGGTTTTGGAATATGGGTTGGATGCAGGTCAAGTCGACCGTTAAGAGGTTGAAGATGATAACTGCGTTTTTCATTCCTTACTAAATTGCAAATTATCAACATAACTCACCATTTGTGCTTTAATTGTTAGTGTATTGACGCTGCATGACTTCTAAAAGTTCAAAACCTTTTAACATGGGCCATTGTTTGCACAGTTTTTGAATAAAGGATGTGGAAATCCTTGTTTTTGTGGGTTAAGCATAACTTTTGTTATTTCACAGACCCACGATTATAAGCGTTGGTGTTTGCTTTCATTGTTTCATGCTTTCCTTTGATAATTTCAAAACTTTTTAACGTCAGCCATTGTTTGAAAGTTTTGAGCAAATGTTGCAGAAATCTTGTGTGGGCCATTGTTTGGAAAGTTTTAAGTAAATATTGCAGAAATCTTAATTTCGTGGCCATTATTGCAAGTTTTAGTTTTACAGGTTTAACTTAATTTTTTAAACTTTAAACACTTTTCAAGGGCCCACCATTTTCATTTATTGTTGTATGAAGTCCAGACATACATGAAATCTGGAAACGTTCTACATTAATTGAAGCTTATATTTAGTAGGGCCTCATTGAAAATATACTGTATCTATATTATGATTCATATTTATTTGATATTTGGATATAGAAATTATAAATATTTCAGCTTTGACAAATTAGCCCAATTTTATTAAATTACATGATTTAAATCATTGTTTGATTTGTTCGTATATATATATATGTGTGTGT
>JANSVA010040609.1:0-13621 GCA_025504915.1 Erythroxylum reticulatum | reverse complement strand
AAAAGGATCATAATTCACATCAGAGGTAGTAGCTTCCCTAATGGTCCTCCTTCTATGATTTCCATTGTTCTCACCAACTTGCTCCTGCTCCCAATTACCTCCATTATCACCATTCCTAGGTTGGTTATCCTGTTGGTTAGGGTTTTGTAGAAAAGCTAGGTTTTTATCCATTATCACTCTTTTTAATGATTCACTCTCACTACTTGGATGAGTAGACTCCACTGAGATATTCTCCTCTTCAAAAACTACTTTGCTTCTTTCTTTTTCTCTCCTCTTCTTTCTGATTTTTCTCAAATGTCTCTCAACTTTAGGGTAGAAAGGTAAAACTTTAGTTTTCCGAGGCATGCAAGGGAACAATTCAAACGAGAATAAAAGGTAATAAAATTGATTTGCAAGCACACAAAGTCAAATAAAAAGATGATATGTGATGAATGCAAGTGTGTAAGTGTGTGAAAGTATGTATAAAGGTATGTATGTATGTATAAAAGCAATCAAGAGCAATGTTCAAAACTATGTAGGCGCGAAAATGCTAAGTATGAAAAGTACAGAAAGTTCATTATACTTTTGTTTGCATTTTCAAACTTTTAAAACTATTAAAAAAAATGAAACCATATACTATTGACAAGTATGAAGCTAAACTATCTAGAATGCAATCTAAAGAAAAGGTTGCTAACCTCACTTAGCAATAAAATGAAAAAAGCTAACCTAGCGAACCAATTTCTTAGTTCCCCGATAACGGTGGCATTTTGATTCGAACCTTTATTCATACCCTTAAAGGTCAAATCAAAAAATAATCCAAGGATTGCAATATAGTATGCAACCTCAAGTTGTTTCACTTAATCAAAACCCAGAATGAATGGACGTAAGTTAACCTATGTGTCACAAAATGCAAGTTAATTTGGTAAGAAGGGGGTTTTATCTTTGAAAACATTAACTGTAATAAATTGAATTGTAAGAAAAATATGTAAAATGTATTTTTGGATTTTTGGGAATAGAAAATAGAACAAGTACGAAAAATGATCAAAGAGTGATAGGATCCTCTTGAAAAATGAGTTTTGACTATAATAGTTCGAAATTAATTTTGATGGGAGTGGAAATCACTAAGTTTCAAATGGGTAAATCTTAAAGAACTCTTTAAGTCCAAGATCTTAATCAATGGGACTTTATTTCTTAAAACCCTATTAAATGCTCTTAGTGTATGTAGTAGATAAGTCCATGCAACAAGTCACTTTGGGATGTAGAATCAACTCAATATCAAACACAAATATGCAAGATAAGAGAGAATCAACAAGATCACAAATAGCCATATGTGAGACTTCATATATTTAAGATCAAAGTTCTACATAAACAAATCCAAACCACACATTGAATATCCAACACTTGACTAAACCATAATTAAGTATGTTCAACTATAAATTACAAATCCTAAACCTAGGAATTCATAAATCATAGCAAAACCATGGATTAAGTTACTCCCCTTTTAAGCTCATTGAACTCTATCCATTGCTACATCTTCAAGAGGAAAGAAATGCCTAGCCATGCATAGCTCTAAGAAGCTTCAAAATCGAGAAGCAATCAGAGGCATCCATGGTAGAAGTTGACAGTGAAAAATGGAAAAAAATGAGATGGATATGAAAGAAGATGATGGTGTGATAGTGGTGGGAAGATGATGGAATGAATGCATATGTCGGCTCTCTCCCCCTTCCCTTCTTATATGTTATCCCGAAATAGGTTTTTTTCACAATGTTGCTAGATTAGGTTTGTATAGTTGGTTAATTTTCTAAAAATGGTTCAGGATTGGTGCTGATTCGAATGTGTCGCCACAGCGAAAGGATGAGTTCGCCACGATGAACTTTTCTCGAAAGATTTCCTCAATAATTTTCTGATTTCACCGTAGTGACAACATCATCCTCACCGTGGCAAACTTTTCCTTTTAGGTTTCTTCAAATATTTTCTGATTTTACCATGGCGAACTTTGCCTGTTGGCGCATTGACTTATGTTCTTGAATCCCTTGGTCTTCACTCATTGGCTCTACTTCTTGAATGTCCTACAATGAAAAATAGTAGTTTGCAGTATCGATTGTTCTAAAAATCAATTTAGTGCACTTACTAATTATTTGTGACAATTTTACCTTCAAACTACATTAATTCAAAACAAGCACTCATGAGCTAAATCAAGCACAATATCTGATAATAAAAGATAAAAAGTATAACAAAAACTGTGAAATTGTCACCAAATGTTATAGAAAACTTGGGTTCAATTAGATGGTCTTTATTATGGTTTATCATCATTGAATGGAGTTATGAATTTACCATTAAATGGTTTAACGGTTATCTTTTAACGATAACATGTAACCTATTAGCATTCATTGGATTAAAGAAGAAAGATGTACATTTTATGGACCATCTTCCTTCTTTCATCATTAAAAATGAAATTGATAGGTCTCATTTAGGTTAATAGACTTTTCATATAGTCATCTTAAAGAAAAATGAGAAGAGTCTCATTTAATGGCCTCTTTATGATTGATTAAATGAAGAAATGATGTATTAGTTGGAAAACTCTTCTTTCCTTTGTTGTTAACCGAAAGTGTGACGGAGTAAGAAGGGGTTTTTACATTTTTGTCACTCTCTCTCCTATCTTGTATGAAAAACTCAAAAATTGTATGAGAGTGTCTCATTCTTGATCTTCTTTCTTCTAAGAAAATTCTCCTCCAAAGTTTTCTTATCTTTTCCCACCAAAGGATCTTGTTAACCAAGTTGTCCAAGAATAACAAGTGGTAGATCAGGTTAGTCGAGAATACAATATCGAGAAGAGGAAACAATTACAAGAAGAAGAGGATACCTCAGTTAGGAGAGGATATATTGCCGAGGATAGGATAGTGCAGCGAGGAGTTAAAGCTGTAGCGAAGGAGTCGGCAATATAATCTCTATCTTGTTTATGTTTATTATTATCCTTATACCATATCATGTATAGATTGGCATGATGATTTTGATATATTGCTTCCGCTACAATTTAGATTTCTAAAAAGTTTTGAAATCTACCGTTTCTCCAAATATGGCATGCTTTCTTTTTTCGATCCAACGTATATATTATCTATAAGTTATATGAGACCTTAGTCAAGCCCCTCAATTAGAATATTAAAAATAATACCTTCCTTTAAACAGATATGTTAGAACCATGGAATTAGAATTTCCATATCAATGGGTTAGTTTTAACTAGAAACATTGGTTTGTTAGGCAACCCAAGATCATCATGGACAGAGGTAGTTTACATTAGAAGCACACATGTCAAGAGTTGATAGCTCAATGAGTGCACACAAATCAACAGTTGGTAGCACATTGGAGACGTAATTGGTATGATCGATACCTACTGGTTAAACTAAGGTGGCTTATTAGGTAAACCCAAGGTTATTATTAAGGTTGCTGGATATCGACCTATTAGGAGAATTTCTCTACGAGTTCTTAATTTGTGAAAATAGCCAGAGCTATAATGTATGTTATTAAAGTCCTTATAGATATGCATTTAAGTACATTCTAATTTTTCTTTATGTGAAAATAAATTGCTATTGCCCGAGTCAACACCATGAGTACTAGTGTGAATCTAAACTCATTGATGGAAGCTAACAAGTTGACTGGACCAAACTTCTTTGACTAGCTTAGGAACTTGAGAATAGTTCTCAAGTATGAAAAGCTTGGTATGTCTTAGAAGAACAACTTCCCCCTACTATTGATGCTTTTGATGATGATTAGAGGGCATATAGAAAGCATCTCGATGATAGCAAGATGGCCAGTTATATTATGGTAGCCATTATGTCACTAGAGCTATAAAAGCAATACGAGGATATGGACGCTTATACCATAGTCTATCATCTTAGGGAGTTCTTTGATGAGCAGGCAAGGTTCAAAAAGTTCGAGACTTTGCGATTACTCTTCTACTCCAAAATGGTTGAGGGGACATCTCCAGTGCAGTACACACTGAAGATGAATGGATATCTAGCCATTGGCCTCTTTAGGTTTTCTTTTGGATCATGAACTAAGTATTAACTTAATTCTGATGGGTTTAACCAATAGTTACTCAAAATTTGTGCTTAACTTTCAGATGAACAATATATCTAGCACAATTCCTGAGCTAGTTAACATGCTTAAGATAGTTGAGCCATCTGTCCGTAAGGACAAGGTTGTGATGCTGGTGGACTCTTTTGATTCGAAGAAGAAGAGAAAAAAGAAGAAGAAGTCTATAGGGCCTAAGGGAGGTGTGAATAATGAAAAGAAGACTGCCTCGAAGGGAACTTGCTTCCACTATGGCAAGGATGGCCACTGGAAGATAAATTGCAAGGCCTATCTGGAGTCCATGAAGTAAAAGAAGACATCTGATGCCCCATCTACTTTAGTTATTTATGTTATTGATATTTATAATGTTTCTGATAATAACATATGGGTATTAGATACTAATTGTGGATGACACATTTGTACTGATATGAAGGGCCTCAGGAAGAGTAGACAACTCAACAAGGAAGAGTCAGACCTGCGAGTGGGCAACGGAGTAAGAGTTGTTGCATTAGTTGTAGGCACATATGTGTTGACGCTCCCTAATGGACTTGTACCATAATTGGACAATTATTTTTATGTAGCCTCTTTGACTAAAATTTTAATGTCTATTTCTAGTCTTAATAAAAATAGATTCCATTTAAATTTTAGTAACAATGGTTGTTTAATTTATTTGAATGGAATGTTATATGCTTTAGGTTCATTATGCAATGGTATATACATATTAGATATGTCTAATCCGATTCTAAATATCAATAATAATAAAAAATAAAACTAGATAATGTGAAATTGTCTTACTTATGCCATTGTCACCTTGGCCATATAAATGATAGATGTATGTCTAAATTACACAAGTGTGGTAGTTTATGTTCATTTGAGTATGAATCAAATGAAACACGAAAATCTTGCTTATTAGGCAAGATGACTAAGTTACCCTTTAAGGGAAAGGGTGAACAAACTAGTAGACTTTTAGACCTAATACATACTGATGTATGTGGTCCGAAATCTATACATAAAAAAGGTGGTTTCATATATTTCATTACCTTTATTAATGATCATACTTGATATGGGTATGTGTATCTTATGGGATACAAGTCTGAAGCCTTTGAAAGGTTCAAAGAATTCAGAAATGAAGTTGAGAAATAACTTAGGAGAAGTATTAAATCACTTCGATTAGATCGAGATTATCTCATGGATAATGGATTATCATCCCAATGGACTCCACCTTACACACCACATGACAGTGGTGTGGCTGAGAGACAAAACTGAATCATGTTAGACATGGTGAGGTCTATAATGGGTTTAGTGAATTCACCAAAATCCTTTCTGGGGAATGCACTAGAAACTTCTGTTTATGTATTAAACAAAGTCCCATCCAAGTCAGTTGATTTTACTCTATCTTTCTCATATGAAAGCTTAGGGTTGTCTTACTTATATGAAGCGGGTTCAGTTAGATAAGCTTAAGTCTAAATCTGACAAGTGTTTCTTTGTAAGATATCCGAAGGAAACTATAGGATATTAGTTCTACTATTTTTTGGAACAAAAGATGATTGTTTCAAAACATACTGTCTTTTTAGTGAAAGAGTTTCTTCTAAGAGAAAATAGTGGGAGCAAAATTGAACTTGCGGAAGTTTAAAATGCTCAAACAGATGTAGATTAACTACTTGTACTCGAGATAATTGTTCATGAAGATGAAACAATAGTTAACCTTCTGACATATAAGAAGTTCGTAGGTTGGGTAGGATAGTCATGTTCCCGAGAAATATAGATTTCTCATAAGTGAACTTAACGACGTGTTGCTCATAGAAGATGAAGAGCCTACTACCTATGAGGAGGTTTTGAAGAGTTCAAAATTTGACAAATGGCTTCAAGCTATGAAATCTAAAATGGATTCCATTTATGAAAACTAAGTATGGACTTTGGTTAACCAACCTTAAAGGATAAAACCCATAGGGTGCAAATGGATTTTCAAGAAGAAAACTAACATGGAGGGTAATATAGTTACCCATAAAGTTAGGTTTGTCGTTAAAGGTTATTGTCATAGGCAACATGTTGACTATGATGAAACATTTAGCCCAGTAACTATGTTTAAATCAATTAAGATATTCCTTGCCATTGCAGCTCATTATGATTATGAGATATGGAAAGTGGATGTGAAGACGACTTTTTATAATGGAAACCTGACTAAGGATGTGTATTTGATGGTTTCATATCCATGAATAGAGAAAAGGTATGCAACCTTCAGAAATCTATTTATGGATTGAAGCAAGCATCTGGGAGTAGGAATATCTAATTTGATGAGACAATCAAAGAGTTTGGTTTCTCACAAAATTCGAATGAGTCGTGTGTGTATAAGAAGTTTAGTAGGAATGCAAACGTGCTCCTTATACATAATGCTAATAGGAAACAAAGTCTTAGCTTTGCAATTAATAAAAATTTGGTTATCTAAAAACTTCTCTATGAAAGATCTTAGAGAAGCAACTTATATTTTGCAAATAAAGATCTATAGAGATAGATCTAAGAGGTTGCTTGGTCTTTCTCATTCTACATACATAGACAAGATGCTAAAGAGGTTTAGCATGGAGCAGTCCAAGAGAGGTTATCTTCTCATGCTATATAGGATTACACTCTCTAAATCTATGTGTCCAAATACACAAGATGAGAGGACTCGTATGAGTTTGATTCCTTATGCTTCGCTTATAGGATCAATCATGTATGTTATATTATATACTAGACCTGATGTATCGTATGTTTTAAGTGTTACCAGCAGCTACCAGTCAGACCCTGGTGAGGGTCATTAGGTGGCTGTCAAGAATATCCTTAAGTACTTGAGAAGAACTAAAGATGTACTCTTGTTATATGGATAGGGTGATCTTGTGGTAAGCAAGTATACTAATGCCAACTTCTAATCCAATAGGAATGACTCCAGATCCTAATTTGGATATGTATTCACACCAAATTGTGGGGTAGTTAATTAGAAAAGTTATAAACAAGAGACGACTGTTGATTCAACGATAGAGACAAAGTACATTGTAGCTTCAAAAGCTGCAAAGGAAGCAGTTTAGATCAAAAAGTTCATCATGGAACTTGGTGTGGTTCTGAGCACACAACAAGCCTATAGCGTAGGCAAAGGAGCCGAGGTCTCATCAGAAGTTCAAACATGTTCTCAGGCACTACCATTTAATTAGAGAGATCATTAGTAGAAATGATGTCAAAATAGAAACAATTCCCATCGATCAGAATATCGTTAATCTGTTAACTAAGCCTATTTTCTAAAAGAGTTTTGTGTCACATGTACACTCCTATAGTACTAGATATCAAGGTGATTGGCTTTAGTGCAAATGGGAGTTTGTTAAAGAAGTGCTCTAAAGGCAATCACCTTTAGCACTTATTGTATAAATCATTTTATGATTAATAAAGGCATTTTACATTATTTCAATTTTCATACATTAGTGGATTTGGTGTTGATTTTCAATTGATTTAATGAAGTCATTGATGCAAAACATAGCACAGAGGAAATCATGATGAGATCATGATAATGAGATTCCTATAATGTGTAATTATGTTTGTATTTCAACTTTCTCTAGTCATAGGAATAATAAGGTGGGATATCGTTAATCAGGATAGACTAGCACATATTATACTCCTTGATTAGATCAAGTAGTAGATCTCACAAGCTGTAGACATGAGTTGTTTAGAGTTAACATATGGATGCTTACTAAAGGTAGTAAGTACTTTAAATTGACCTACTACAAGACAATCATATGGATATTCTATTCCAATGTCAATGATAGTCTCATCATAGCAATGGTGCTTGTATCCTTTAACATGAGGTGCCCAAGGATATCTCGGATACTGATCCTATGATTTACACCATTCATTGGTGCCTTTCAAAGGTTACTCATAGGGTGGTGATTGGGTATAGCTTGAGGTATTCAGAGATAATTGAGTAGCCAATAAAGGATTCACCACCCCTGATAAAAGGAGATGATACCTACAGCCACTTCTCGGGGTCATCACTCATAAGCCTTTGACCAGAGTAGATATATTTTATGAAGAGATTCTTCAATGATACATTAAGTAATGAGATACTCAGGACAAGATCTAATAACACTTGGACTAGATTTGAAGTAGTTAGTCTAGTGGGAGTTAAGACTTTGACCATACTCAGAACCAAAGGGGGTATAAATAGTGAAAAGACAAATTACATAGCAACATTACGTATGGAAGTGTTCTTAGTCAAATCATCAACTTTTCGATCAATTAGGCGTCATGACACATTGCTAGATACCACTCTTGACTTACTTGAATTAAAAATTAAATGTTATTTCAAGTGTCCAATATAATTGGGAACCTAATAGGTCACACACATAGGAGATCCGAAGGATGAATAAAATGGTCTTGAATGGTGATTCAAGATATGAGAGAGTTTTTTAGGATTGTATCACGATGTGATCGTGGTAGAAAACATTGCACATAATGGATTAGAAACAAATTTTGTTGACTTCCACTAATGCATGTTATTCATGGTCATTAAATTCCCATAACTTTCATTAATGTATGTTATTTATGGTCATTAACTTCCCATAACTTCCATTAATGCATGCTATTCATTACTAATAACTTATCATAACTTTCCATTTATGATGGAGGTTATATAAGGCCAAATTGTGCAGAAAATTAAGATGATTTTCGTGCATCCTGTGTAAGACACAAGAAAAGAAAAGAAACGTTCTTTTTCGTACACACAATATTTTTCTCTCGAACTCTCTCAAGAGTTTTGAACTTTGCTAGCACAAAGAAAGAATTTTAGCCATCTCCTACTAAGATTTCATCCTTCTATCTTCTTGTGGACTTTCACTAGAGAAAGTCTGTATTACTCATTACGGTTTAGGACAACCCAATGCGAAGAAAGTTAAAGAATGAAGGAGATCATCATAAAAGTATGTAAAAATCTTACATTTCATGTTTTTGTTTTTCTAAATCTATATGCTTAAGTAGATTTGGTTTTTGAGGTTCCGTTTTATTTTTTTTGCATATAGTTACTATATATTATGTATGAGATGCATGATTGGAACCTAAAAAATCATTTAATATGTCCATGCATCTTCAGCGCGTACTGCACTAGAGATGTCCCCTCAACCATCTTGGAGTGGAAAAGAAATCGTGAAGTCTCAAACCTTGCTTACTCATCAAAGAGCTTCTTAAAATGATAAACTATAATATGAGCATCTATAGCCTCGTGCTGGTTTTGCAACTCTGGTGATATAGTGGCTAGCATAATATAACTAATCATCTTGCTATTGTCGAGAGGCTTCCTATATTCCCTCCGATCATCACCAGAATCATCAGCAGTAAGGGGATCGAGAAGTGGCTCCTCCAAGATATAACCAAGCTTCTTAGACTTAAGAACTATTCTCAAGTTCCTGAGCCAATCAAGGAAGTTTGGTCCAGTCAATTTGTTATCATATATTAATGATCTTAAATTCACACTGTACTCATGGTCTTGACCGAAGCAATAGCAACCTATCATCAATTAGAGAAAAATTAGAAAGCACTTAAATCTATAAGGACTTTAATAACACGTATTATGACTCCTAGTATTTTCATAAATTCATAACCCTCAACAAAATCTTAGAGAACTCATAAAGAAATTCTTCTAGTTGACTGATATCTAATATCCCTAAGAATGGCCTTGGGTTTGCCTAACAAGCAACCTTAATTCAACCAATAGGTATTGATCATACTAATTGCATCTCTAATGCAACTATCGAATCTAGAGCTATCAATTATTGATGTGTGCACACTCATTGGGCTATCAACTCTTGAAATATGTACATCTAATGTACACTACCCAACTTCGACTCTATCCACGATGATCTTAGGTTTGCCGAACAGACTAATGCTTCTAACTAAAATTGACCTCTTAATCTGAAAATCCTATTTCAATGTATCAAGCATATCCCTCTAGAGCAGGCTTGGGTTTGCCCAACAACCTTAACTTTATAAGGACTCTAGCTCTTGCCACATTAAAGGAAGGCGTTAGATTTAACATTCTAAGTGGGGAGTTTGACTAAGGTCTTATCTAACTTAGATGGTCATATACATATAACTCATATATATATATATATATTAAAGGAAGGAATTAGTTTTAAAATTATAAGTGAGGGGTTTGATTAAGGTCTCATATAACTTAGATGGTCATAGACATATAACTCATATGTATATATATATGTATACATATAGTTAATATAACTACATGGCATGGTATAGACTATCTAATCAAATTGGGCCTAAGTTGATAACCATCCATCATGCAAGCCCACACATTCTCCTAACCTTGCTTTCTCTAATGCATACATGTAAACACATCATTTTGGTTATGACATCTAATGGATGCTAACATGAAAGCCTAATCCAACACTTGGATCTAAGCCCAATTCAACACTTAGATACTATCTTCCTTTTACTAGCTTGGCTAAAATTACTATTGTATGTTATTGCGATTGGAATTAATATTAATATAATTAACATTAATTCCTAATTTGATAAATTAATTCATAATTAATTTACCTTAAAATAATTATTTGATGTCCAAAATTACACAACTTCAATTTTGTGAAACATGCCAATTTTTCTAGTCATACTAAAAATCTATTACTCTACTAAAATTAATTCAAAATTAATTTCTATAATTTCCTAAAATTTTCAAAACACTGAATCATCATTACAAGCATCTCTAGGTTGTTTCATGATGATCAAAATAGTTTAGTAATCACCCAAAAATTACCATGATTACTGAAACACTGATAAGATACCAAAAACGATAAATATGACTTCTAAAATTTTGTGCAAGTCAAATTTTGAGCAAAATCATTTATGAATGAAACAAACATAAATTTAACACGTTTTTATCACATAAAAATATTTTTAAAGTTATGTAACTAAAATATAAACATACAAAAATATCAAACAAAACAAATCCTACAATTTTTGAAAATTTGTCTATATATGGAAAATTGTTTGATAAAATTATTAAACCATTTTTAATGATTCTAAAAATATTAAAGAAGCATAACCACATCTAAAATATGTTCACATAAATTTTCCAGAATCAAATTCCAAGAGAATCAAGTGTAACCTCATCAATTTAGCCAATAGACATCACATGCGCAGTAGAAAGACATATTTCATACATGTTCTAGTAAAGTCGAAATTAAATATTTTAATCATATTAAAAATATTTTCAATCAGATTGAATCATTAAGTTACATATTATGAATATGTTGGTTAAAAGAAATCGTGAAAACCATTTTTATATAATAATTTCAAACAAAACATTACAAGCCCCTATGCTGTCACAACCATGAAATCAATTTTCACATGTCATGTATTCTACATCTAACAAGGCACAAGATAGCTCTGATACCACTCTTAGGTTCTATTCATGCATCTCATACATAATATATAGAAACTATATGCAGTGGAAATAAAATAGAACCTTAAAAATCAGATCTACCTATGTATATAGATATAGAAAAACAAAAACATGAAACGTAAGATGTTTACATACCTTTCTGACGATCTCGTTTGTTCTTTAATCTTTTCCATGCTGGGTTGTCACAAACCACAATGATCATCACAGACCATTTCAAATGAAAGTTCAAAAAAAGATAGAAGGATGAAACCTCACTAGGACAAGAACTCTTAAGAGAGTTAGAGAGAAAAAGTATGTGTGTAAGAAAAAGAACCTTCCTTTTTTTCTTCTTTTGTCTTACACAAGATGCACGAAAATCACCCCAATTTTTCGCACCATTTCACCTTCCATAACCGCCATCACTAATGGAAAGTTATAGGAAGTTAATGATCATGAATAGCATGCATTAATGGAAGTTATGGGAAGTTAATGACTATGAATAGCATCCATTAATGGCAGTTATGGGAAGCTAATGAGCATAAATAGCATGCATTAATGGAAGCCAACAACAGTTGTTTTTAATCCATTCCATGCAACGGTTTCTACCATGGTAAGATTGCAATACAATCCCGAAACCATTCATGACCATTTTACTCATCCTTTGGATCTCCTACATGTGTGACCCATTAGATTCCTAGTTATGTTGACCACTTGAGTTAACACTTAACTCAAGTAAGTCAAGAACGGTATCTAACAACATGTCATGACTCCCGATTGACTGAAAAGTTAGTGGTTTGACTACGAATCCTTCCATACATAATGTTGCCATATAATTCGTCCTTTCACCATCTATACTTCACTTAGTTTAAAGTATGGTCAAAGTTGTTGGATCAAAAAATGATAACATACGAGATTTAACTGAATGGTAGATTTCAAAAACTTTTTCCTAATATGCAATGCAGCAGAAGCATAAAAACCAAATCAACATGTTTTCATCCATACATGATACGGTATAAGGAAAATTACTAACATAAGAACAAGATGAAAATTATACTGACTCCTTGCTATAGCTTTGACTCCTCGCTTTTGTATCCTCTCCTTGTTAATGTATCCTCTCCTCATTATTGTATCTTTGACCAATTTGATTTGCCACTTGTTCTCCTTGGACAACCTGGTTAACAAGATCCTTTGGTGGTAAAGGAGAAGAAATATTGAATAGGTTTACCGTTTATTATCAACTAGTTGAAAGAACCAAAATGAGATAATCTCATTACAAGTTTCGACTAGCTCATGAAAGAGAGGAGAGAGTGAGTCAAAAAATACAACACCTTCTTCTCTTCTTTTTCTTTCAAAAATGAAGAAGAAGCCAATAAATGAGACATTCTCATTTTTTTAATATGGCTAGATGAAAAGGTGAATAGAAGCAAAAATGGTACCTCTCAATTTCAGTTAAAGATAAAAGAAGAGAGTGATTTGCATCCAATGCATCACTTTATTCTTTAATAAAAAAATAAAGAAGCAAATAAATGAGACACTCTCATTTTTTTAAGATGGTTATATGAAAAGACCAATAAACTAAATGAAACCTTCTAATTTTTGGTTATGAGATGAAAGAAGGGAGAGAGTACATCAAATGCACCTCTTCCTTCTTTAATCAAATGAATACTAAAAGGTTACATGCCGTCATTAAAAGACAACCATTAAACCATTTAATGATAAGATCATTACTCCATTTAATGATGACCCATTAAACCATTTAGTAATGATGAAGCATGATAAAAATCCATTTTAAACGTGCTGCTATCCATTGAGTCCATTTAACCAAAATTTGCCCTCCTTTTATCTTTAATAACTTTGTTTCAATTTAATTAATCTAAATAATCAAATCAAACCAAAGTCTAACCCAATATTAAATGTTCATTTGGGCTTCTAGTTAACAATTAATTAGTGTAAGCCTAACATTTAATCATAGGCTTTAATTAATTAAATTGTTCTAGTTTTTGTACTTTGAATATAATTTGGTCGCTCCTTTCTTTTCTGTCCCATTTTTCTTTCCAGAAACCTCTATTTATTTTTCTTACTTTCCTTGATAACCTTCCTAGAATCTAAGTGGGGAATCTAATTGGATTTGTATAATTCAAGCTCCAATAAGCCCAT
>JANSVA010040598.1:0-13621 GCA_025504915.1 Erythroxylum reticulatum | reverse complement strand
GGAGAACGAATTATGCCTATAAGGATGTGGAAACCTCTTCCTTGTAGGTGCGTTTTTCTCGTGGAAGCCGGGAGTAGGCTTCTGGGAGGAACAAAACCGTGAGGGCGCGAGGCCCGAGAGGCTAAAGTCCAAAGTGAACAATATCTACAAGCGGGTGGTCTGGGCTGTTACATCATATACTTAGGGGTATCCCATATCAGCTGGAGAGGAGAACGAAGCATGCCTTATAAGGATGTGGAAACCTCTCCTTTGTAGATGCGTTTTTCTTGTGGAAGCCGAAAGTCGGGTTTAGGGAGGAACAAAACTGTGAGGGCGTAAGGCCTGAGAGGTCAAGGCCCAAAGTGGATAATATCTGCAAGCAGATGGTCTAGGTTGTTATAGAAATCGTGCATTATCTCTAACGTATACATAAGATGCTCACATTCCACAAAATTAATCAGCATAAGATAAGTCAGAGATTAGAATACTCCTTTAAGTTGTGAGCATATGAAACGAAATGCATTATGGTGTAAGAGGATATGCAGGTGTGTCAATTAGATTCTTCGTAAAGTTTCTTTTGTTATTCCCATTACTATGATAATTTGCAATTTCTAAACATGCGAGCTAGTATGCTAGTCTAAAACATTCTATATTGTTTGATGCCTAACCATTAGTTATGTTGATGCCTGGTGCTTGGTGTGGGATGCTTGTGAACGAGAGCTACTAGACATGTGGCATAGGCTGTAGAGTTCTTGTTAGAAGCTTGTGTCATTATATGGACTGTTGATGACTTGGTGCATTGCTACTAGAGATTTGCTAGCCTAGGACTAGGACATGTGGTTGGTAGAGCTCGATGTAGGGCAATGTGGGACTTAAAACCTTAATTAAGAAAAGAACTATGTTAGGGTTTGGTTTTGTATTTTATTTTTATTTATTTATTTATTATTATTATTATTATTTATTTTTATGTTTTTAATATTAAAAATTCTATTGTTTTATTTATTAATTTATTTATTATTTTCTAAAAATTAATTATATCCCTAAAACAAAACAATTTACTAATATCTATAAGGTGTTATCCCACCTTATGCATTTTAACAATTTGGAACTTAAGGGATATAATTCCAAAATCTTAAGTTGTCTAAGGTGTGATCTTACCTTACTCATTTTAACATTACAGAATTTAAAGGATTATTACCCTAAACCTGAGTTACATAAGGCGTAATCTTGCCTTGTGAAATTTATCATTCTGGAACTTAAGTTTTTTTATCGTAAAAACCAATTGCTTAAAAACTCGACCATAAATTAAATTGATAATATAAGATGTTTAAGGTTTAAACATCTAACCAGTATTAAACCATCATAAAGTTAGTATACAATAAATATTAAACAAAATTAATGAATTTGAAATAAGATTAAAGAAGAAGACTATCTTTACTGATTAAAGTTTTGAATTTTAATTAAAGAAGGAGATTGCTAAATGAAAACCAATTGGTTTATTCTAGCTTATCAAAATTGGTTAGCTTAAGAAAAATGACCAGTTAATTGATAAATTGGTTAATTTAATAAGGGTTATTAAAATAAACCGAATAAAAAATAAGTCATTTAAAGTTTTTTATACTTAAATAAGTCAAACGAGCCTGATTTTTAATCAAAACTTAGTCATATAAGGTGTGATCTCACCTTCTGAATTGTAGCAGTCTACCCAAAAATCCTTTCTACACTTAAGCTAGCAAAATAATTTCACAAAAGAAAACAAATGAAACTTGTAAATAACTAAAACAGAACTAATAAAAATTATCATATTTGGGTTGCCTTATAAAGAATGTAATTATTTAACATCATTATGCTTGATAGAGGTATTTTTTCTCAATCTTCTACATATTAAGGAAGTGCCAAATCAATATCCATCAAACTTGAAATCGCCATATCCTTATAAAATGGTTTCAATCTATGTCCATTCACCTTAAATATCTTTTTAGTATCTAATCCTTTTATTTTTGCTGCATTATAAGAAAAAATAGTTATAATAAAAGGATCAATCCATAAAAAAAACTTTAATTGAGAATTTGTACACATTTTCTTTCTTACCTCAAATTGTTCCTTAAGATTATATTATCATAAAACAATTTGATTTTATCTTTGTAAATTCTCAAATTCTTATAAGCATCCAACCTTAGTTCCTTTAACTCTTGTAATTGAAATTCCTTGCCTCCCTAACTTTGTCCAAATCCATATTACAATACCGCATCACCTAATAAACTTTATGTTTTTTCTCTACATATAAATGGTATGCTTTATCAAAAATCAATTGATAAGGAGACACTCTTATTATTGTTTTGTAGGTTTTATGATAAGCCCAAAGAGCATCGTTTAGATGTAAGCTCCAATCCTTGCTTCTCGAATTCATTGTCTTTTCAAAATGAATTTCACTTCTCTATTCAATACTTATACTTGTCTATTTATTTGTGGATGGTGTTTGGTAGCTACTTAATGATGCACTCTATCCTCTTTTAAAAAGATTGCCACTACTTTATTATAAAAATGACTCCCTTGATCACTAATAATGGCTTGTGGAAATCTAAATGTATTAAAAACATTAGACTTTATAAAACCTATAATAGTTGTAAAATCATCAGTTTTAGTGGCTTTTGCTCCACCACTTCGAAACATAAACTGTCAAAATTATGTAAGAAAAACCATGAGATGAAGTAAAAGGGCTATAAAATCAATGTCCTGTAAATCAAATATCTCAATTATAAGAATAGGGGTTTAAGGCATTTCATTTCTATAAGACAACATATATATCTTTTGGCATCTGTCATAAGTTTTACAAAAAACATAAGCATCTCTAAACAAATTCTCCCAATAAAAACCACTATCTAAAACCTTTCTAATAGTTTGTTTAAGACCAAATTGACCTCCGTATGTATAGTTATGTAAAAAAACCTAAGACATAACAATATTCATTATTTGGCATACAATGTCAAATATATTGATTAGAGTACAAGTTCCACAAATATGGTTCATGTCAAACGTAATATTTTGCCTCATTCCTTATCTTTTCCTTCTTTGATTTACTAATGTAATTATTTAAAGTTTCAGTAATTAAATAATTAACAAACTCTATGCTCCAAGTAACTACAACTTTCATTTGGAACAATTGCTCCTTATCAATTATAGAGTAATTACACCATGCAATATCCATTGTTCTTGAAGCATAATAGATGAAAATACTTTGTTTCCCATTCTTTTAGCCTTAAATAGCTCCTACTTCATAGTTTTAGCATCAGACATGAACTTATATGATAGATCTCAATTTCGTAGTTAAATAATAGGCACCTATATTGATAATTCTTTGACCTTGTCAAAAGCTTCTTGACATCCCTTCTCAAATTCAAATAGAGCATCTTTTTGCATCAACTTTGAAAATTAGCAATATTTGAAAAATATTTAATAAACCTTTGATAGAAAATCCTATATATATAAGAAAAGATTGAACTTCCCTAATGTTTGTAGGGTAAGGTAAGTTCAAAATTAAACCCACTTTTGCCTTATTAACTTCTATACCCCTAGATGAAATCACATATCCTAAAATGATTCCTTGACCAACCATAAAATGACATATTCATATCTTAACACCAAATTTGTTTCAACGAATCTTTTGAGAACCTTAGATAAATTATTTAAGCAACCGGCAAATAAATCTCTATAAAATCATAAATGAATACTTTAATGTAATTCTTAATATATTTAGAAAATATTTTCATTATACACCTTAGTAGAACCCTTCATAAAAAAACTGAATCAAATGTTGCTCAAGATTCTAATGGTATAGGCAGTTAGCATATAATTACTTAAACGTCTACCATAATGTGTTCAATGTTTTTCTAGTGAATTCTCTTATCTTATATATCTCCTTTCTGATGTTAACTACTCATGATGTAGGAAAGAACATCTCAAGGAATAACCTTTTCATTTTATTCCATGTTGTTTGGGAAGATAATAAAGCCAATCCTTTGTCTTATCTTTTAATAAGAAAGCTCTAAAATTAATTTTTTCTTCTATTAATCCTTATAGTTTCATTCTAAGGCAAACAATATGAAATTCTTTCAAGTATTTATGTAGATCTTCACTTGCATGACCATGAAAGATAGGAAGTAAGTGAATCAAACTAGATTTCAATTTGAAATTTACCTCAACATCTACAAATCTTATGCATAAAAGATGTTGATTCAAATTTGGTAAGACTAACTCTCTTAATGTTTTAGTGTTAAGTTTTGCCTTCTTTTCTTCAACTTCTTGAAAATTGGAATCTTCACCAATTGTTAAGTCAATCTTATCTTCCACCTTTAAAGGTGAATGCTTTTTTCCTTACTTAGTCTCCTTTCTTAAATGACTCTTTGTTTTCTCAATCTTTTGATTATATTGCAATTCACTTGTTTGAGAAGAACAAGTGAATCGGTAAAATGTAAAATAAAGTAAAAAGGTAAAAAAGTAAAATATTTCCTTGATAACAACTCTAAAATTCTGAGCATATTGTTGAAGTCTTAAAAATTAATATATGATTTATAAAACTTTTGTAATATTTGTGAAATTAGGTCAAATCCCAAGAGAAATAAAATTTAGTTTCTTAATTTCAATTCATAAAATAGAATGGGGGTTATGATTAATAACAATATCAACAATAATAATATTAAGTGTCTAGACTAAATACAAGACACAATACTTGAAGGAAAATGTTTAAGAGAGACAATACTCAAGCCTTGTCTCTCTTATTTTACCATCAATATTAGTCACTCTTAATTTGTCTCTTGCCATTACATTCCTTACCTTTTCTATTCTAGTAAAATTGCACATCTAATACAGCATTCTGATCTCTACTACCATTAACTTATGAATCTTCACATAGGATTTTGATTAATGAACTAATTAGCTAAAATCAAGTAGTTAGTTTAAAACCTATTAGGATAGCTACAATAAATCTCAATTTTTTTAAATTAATGGATTCAATCATAACCAAAACTTACCTTAGGTAGATGATAACATTCTATACTAATTGAATGATAGCAATAAACTTAGTGAAAAAAACTAAACCTTAAATTAAATAATTGAGATAACTACAATTATTCAATTTATTTTTCTTATTTCTCATAAGTTTAATATGCAAATACATAAATAACTTACTTGCTACTTGTACCAATTATTTATAACAATTACAGATCACTGAACTCATGGATAGCCACAGAATAATCAATATTAATTTAATTATCATAATCAATTAATATTAAATACTTACGAAATAGAAAAACAAGGAATAAGAAATACTTAAAATAAATCTAAGTTTAAAACAAAACCTCCCAAAGTTATAACTAGATTTTTGATTCCCCCTGAATGAAAAAATTTATATTTAGCCATACATGGCCATAGTTCCACACCAAAGATAGAGGAAATAAGAAATAAGAAAACAAAAGAAAGATAAAAGGGAAAAATCTTGAAGGTAGGTGTCACATTTTTCGCTTCTTCTCTTAGTCAAAACTACTTTCAATATTCTAGACATAATCTTTTAAACAAATCAAGATTCCTACATATTAAGGCTAGAAATAAGTCTCCTAATTGAACTAAACTTCTTAGAGTGAATTTGGATTTAGACGTGATCTCACTTATATGCTTTAGTAATTTATCATCTTTGACTTTATCTTTACAAAATTCATGGATTTCATAAATAATGCTCCAATCTTCACTTATCACCTCATAAAATAAAATAAAATTAATTTTATCAATTTGGCACCAAAATTAACCCAAAACAAAAGAGATGAATTTGATTAATATAACCAAATCACATCTTATCATAGATGGATGTTAAGACCACTTTCCTAAATGGAGATCTTTATGAAAAGGTTTATATGGAATAACTCAAAGAGTTTAAAGATCATGTCATAATTGATATAGTATGTAAATTGGTGAAATCCATGTATGGTTTAAAATAACTTTCTAGACAATGGTAATAGAAGTTTGTTGAGATTGTTACCTCATTTGCCTTCATAAAAAATAAGGTTGAAAATTTTTTATATTATAAATAAAGGGAAAAGATTATCTTTCTAATTTTATATATAGGTGATATCTTACTTTCATCAAATGACTTGACCATGCTACATGAGATTATGTATCTTTTGGCCAAGAATTTTCATATAGAGGATCTTAGTGAAGCATCTTTTATCCTAGGTATTCAGATTTATGGGAACATATCTCAAAACTTGTTAGGTCTCTTACAGAGTGCATATGTTAAATGGGTGCTATAAAGGTTTAATATGTTTGATTGTAAACCCATTAGAGGTCCTATGTAACATCTCGTTATCCATGTTAAGGCTAAAATGGTAAATATGAAAGATTATTCAGAGATTAAAAATGCATTGGATGCTCATGCATTATATGATATACACATACATGTGAACATTGAACTTCTGCACATGAAAGTATTTGTACATGCATTCATTGACGAATTCCGGGTATAATTGATTTATATATATGGAATGTGATTTTTTTTAATTGTGGGTTTTATATGTGAAAGAATGATTTGGAAAATGTATTTAGTGATTTAGAACTTTTGGTGAATTTTAGGAAAAATTTTCGAAAATGTGTGGTATTATTAGAATTGTTAATGAAAATAGAAATAAGAATAATGATATTGAAAAAACAATTTTATAGATTACTTTAGAATTCGTGAGTAGATGATATTGAAACTTTTAGAGACATATGGAGTAAAGTTGAATTGTGTTAAATCATCTAAGATATGAATCTTTAAAATCTTTTAGAGTCTGTTATTAGTTGAGTCTTGTAACCAACTCCAACGAACTAATGTTCTAATATATTCTTCAATTACATCGTCTTGCTTGGATGCGTCTATTTTGTCTGATCCATCTGAGACTTCATCACTTCGTCTGATCCATCTGAGCCTTAATCACTTCGTCTGATCCATCTTAAACTTAATTACATCGTCTGATCCATCCCAGACTCAATCACTTTGTTTGATCCATCCGAGACTTAAACACTTCCTTTGATCCATCGTAGTCTTAATCATTTTGTCTAATCCATCTCAGACTTAATCATTTTGTCTAATTCATCTGAGACTTAATCATTTTGTTTGATCCATCTCACACTTAATCACTTTGTCTGATCCATCTGAGACTTAATCACTTCGTCTGATCCATCTCAGACTTAATCACTTCATCTGATCCATCTCAAATTTAATCACTTCGTCTAATCTGTCTCAGAATTAATCACTTCATTTGATCTACTTGAAGTGGGAAGACTTCCTAAGAGTCTTCAAAGAAAACTACATGCCCAAGATTTAGTTGGAAAGAAAGACAAAGGAGTTCTTAGAATTAAAGCAAGGCAGGATGTCAGTGGCAGAATATGAGATTTAATTCAACGAGTTGATGGGTTATGTTATTGCTTTGATCCCTACAGAAGAAGACAAGTGTAGGAGGTTTGAGGATAGGCTCAATATGAAGATCAAAACAAGTTTGGCGCTTTTAGATTTGAATAGTTTCACTGAGTTAAGAGATGCTTCAATCAGAATTGAGCAGCTACTGAGAGAGAGACAAGCAGAGACTAGGCAAGGGTCTAGAATGAAGAGGTCTAGTAAGAGTTAGAGTGGTTCTGGTAGAAGATTCAGTAAGCGCTAGAACAGAGCCTTTAGACCACCAACTGGATCATGGCAATCAGGATTCAGACAGAGGGGTGGTTTTGTACAATCAGACAGTGACACAGGTATAGTGCAAAGTCAGTTGCTCCTGTGTGAGTATTGTGGGAAAAGGCAAGGCGAAGAGTGCTCGAAACTGTCTGGAGCTTGCCTTAGGTGTGGCTCTTTTGATCACCATATTAAAGATTGTCCTACTACTTTGGGAGCTTAGTCTGGTATGAGTGGGAGATCTAGGAGTGATGCTATGATTCAACAGAGCCAAGGTAGTGGGTCCGGACAGAGAAGCTATAGGAGAGGTAGAGTGAACTGAGGGAGTCCTTCTATGAGGACTGAGGTCTAGAGCAGTCGACTCCAGTCCCAAGCTAAAGTCTATGCCATAACTAGACACGAGGCCAAGGACTCTCCGGATGTCATTGCAGGTACACTTCTTATTTATAACTTTGAAGCATTTGCATTGCTAGATCTAGGATCTACACATTCATCATCGAACCACATCTAGCATCTAGGCTACATTGTGATAGAAAGTAGTTGAAGTATGGATTAGAGGTAAGTACACCAATAGGTAGTACTACGGTGATAGGAGAAGTCTGCAAAGGATGCTTGATTCGAATTGATCAAGCAGTATTGGGGACAAACCTTATTATACTATAACTAAGAGAGATAGAGATTATCTTAAGCATAAATTGGCTCACTGCTCATAGGGTTGTCATGAATTTCTATACCACGGAGGTAGTACTAGAATCTCTTATTCAGTCAAGGGTAGTATTCAGAGGAATTAGTCAAGCAGTGCCAGTAAGGATGATATCCTTCATAAGTGCATTGAGGTTGATGCAGGGTGGATGTTGGGCCTATCTGGCCCACGTCATTAATACTAAAGTTAAGTAGAATGTACAGGACACTTCCACGGTTAGGGAATTCATAAATGTGTTTCCCGCCGAACTACCTGGTTTACCTCCAGATCGGGAAATAGAATTCACCATTGATCTAGTTCCAGGTGTTGCTCCTATATCTATTCCTTTATATAGGATGGCACTTGTAAAACTGAAGGATTTGAAGTGTCAACTATAGGATTTGTTGGAAAAGGGTTTTATTAGACCTAGTGTTTCACCATAGGGAGCTCCGGTGTTGTTTGTAAAGAAGAAGAATGGGACTTTAAAGTTATGCATCAATTATGGGTAACTAAATTAGGTGATAGTGAAGAACAAATACCCGTTGCCTAGAATTGATGACTTGCTTAATTAGTTACAAGGAGCTCAGGTATTCACTAAGTTGGATTTGAGATCTGGGTACTATTAGTTGAAGATAGTAGAGGTTGATGTACCTAAGAGTGCATTCAGGAGCAGGTATGGGCACTTTAAGTTCTTAGTTATGTTGTTCGGGTTGACTAATGCCTCAGTAACATTTATGTCTTTGATGAATAAGGTGTTTCAGCCCTACCTGAATCGATTCATGATTGTATTCATAGATGACATTTTAGTGTATTCTAAGAGCAAAGAAGATCATGTTGAACATTTGAGAGTCATTTTACATATTATGAGGGAAAAGCAGTTGTATGCCAAATTTAGTAAGTGTGAATTTTGGCTGGATCAAGTAGTATTTTTTGGTCATATAGTGACTGGACAAGGCGTACAAGTAGATCCAAAGAAGATAGAAGCAGTGATAAATTGGGAAGCTCTAAGGAATGTGTCTGAAATCTGAAGCTTCCTAGGATTGGCCGAATATTATCGAAGGTTTGTTGAGGGGTTTTCTCTGATCTCAACCCTTTTGAAGAAACTTATAAGGAAGAATGTAGTGTTTAGATAGAATGAGGAGTGTCAGAAGAGCTTTGAGGAGTTGAAATGCTGGTTGACTAGGGCACCGGTGTTGACTATTCCATCGGGAACCGGAAGATATATGGTATATAGTGATGCTTCGCATCAAAGATTGGGATGTGTGCTGATGTAATATGGCAAGGTGATTGCCTATGCATCAAGACAATTAAGGTCTCAAGAGATTAATTACCCGGTACATAATTTAGAGTTTGCTACAGTTGTCTTTACTCTAAAGATATGGAGACATTACTTGTATGGAGAGACATTCCATATTTACACTGATGATAAAATTTTGAGGTATCTATTGAGTTAGAAGGAGTTAAATTTGAGACAGAGAAGGTGGATTGAGTTATTGAAGGGTTATGACTACACGATTGAGTGCCAACGGGTAAAGATAATGTGATGGCTGATGCTTTGCGCAGAAAATCTATTACTAGTGCAACTTAAATTCAGTTATCGAGGTTACCCAACTTGATTCATTTGAGAGATTTGAATTTGGAGTTGAATCTGGATTAGGATGAGGCACTGATTACTACATTGAAGCTAGGACCGATCTTGTATGATAGAATCAGAAAAGTCCAGGGGAAAGATTCTAATATGGTGAAGCTTATAGAGAAAGTGAAGATGAATCCGGATTTCGAGTTTGAGATAAGGGGTGAGACATTATGGTTGAAACAGAGGTTGTGTGTGCCCAATGTGGAGGATTTGAGGGAGGAAATTCTTGAGGAAGCCCATATGGCCGCCTCTGCTAGAATCCTGGTACTATCAAGATGTATAACACACTTAAGCAACGTTTCTAATGTCCTGGAATGAAGAAGCAAGTGGCGGAATATGTATCTAAGTGTATGACATGCCAACAAGTTAAGGTTGAGCATCAGGTTCTATTATGGAAGCCACATTCGTTGCCCATTTCAGAGTGGAAATGGGAGCATATCACTATGGAATTTATTATGGGATTGCCTAAGAGTCCGAGGCAGAATGATGTGATATGGGTTATAGTGGATCGGTTGACTAAATCGACCCATTTCTTACTAGTGAGAGAGAATAACTCATTAGATCATTTGGCCTAGAGATATGTGAATGAGGTGGCGAGACTGCATGGGATTCCAGTGTCCATTGTATCAGATAAGGATCCCAAATTTAGTTTGAGGTTTTGGAAGAGCTTGCAGTCTACTATAGGTACGAAGTTGAACTTTAGTACATCATTTCATCCTCAGACAGATGGACAGAGTGAAAGGACAATCAAGACTATTGAGGATATGCTCAGAGCTTGTGTATTGGAGTTTCAAGGAGCTTGGGATCAGTATATGGCACTGATAAAATTTGCATACAACAATCATTATTACAGTAGTATCAGGATGGCACCGTATAAGGCATTATATGGTAAAAAATGTCGGTCACCGTTATATTGGGATGAAGAGGGCTTAAGAATGGTTGAAGGTCCAGAGTTGATATAGGATATAGTAGATTAGGTGAAGTTAATCCAAAGCCGAATTAAAGCGGCCCAAGATAGAAAGAAGAGTTATGTAGATCAACATCGAAGGGACATGGAATACAGTTTGGTAGACAGAGTATTTCTGAGAGTATCACCTTAGAAAGGAGTATTGAGATTCGGTAAAAAAGTTAAGTTGAGCCCTAGGTATATTGGTCCTTATGAGATCATTGAGAGGATAGGACCTTTGGCATATAAGTTGGTTTTATCGAATGAAATGTCTCAATTGTATAATGTGTTTCAAGTGAGTATGCTTTGAAGATACCGATCAGATCCAACACATGTGATACCAGATCAGGAGATTGAAGTTGCTAGTAATTAAGCTATGTTGAGGAGCCGATCAAGATAGTGGGATCTCAGCGGTTGAGGAACCAAGTCATTCTATTAGTGAAAGTCCTTTAGAGGAATCACTCAACTGAGGAAGCAACTTAGAAAGCAGAGGAGCACATGAGGAGACATTATCCCTACCTGTTTGAGCAATCAGGTAAGAATTTTGAGGACAAAATTCCTTTTAAGGAGGGGAGAGTTGTAACATCCCGTTGCCCATGTTAAGGCTAAATGGTAAATATGAACTATTACTGAGAGATTAGAAATCCATTGCATGCTCATACATTATATGATATACACATATAAGTGAATATTAAAATTTTGCACATGAAAATATTTGTACATGCATTCATTGACGAATTTCGGGTATAAATGATGTATATATGTGTGAATGTGATTTTTTAAGAATTGTGGGTTTTATATGTGAAAGACTGATTGGAGAATGTATTTAATGATTTAGAACTTTTGGTAAATTTTAGGAATTTTTTTGAAAATGTGGGGTATTACCGGAATTGATAATGGAAATAGAAATAAGAATAATGATATTGAAAAAAAAATATATTACGTTAGAATTTGTGAGAAGATGATATTGAAACTTTTAGAGACATATGGATTAAAGTTGAATTGTGTGAAATCATCTAAGATATGAATATTTAAAATATTCTAGAGTCTATTATTGGTTGAGTCTTATAACTAACTCCAACTAACTGACGTTCTAGTACATTCTTCAATTACATTGTCTTATTTAGATACATCTATTTCGTCTGATCCATCTGAGACTTCATCACTTCATCTGATCCATCTGAGACTTAATCACTTCGTCTAATCCATCCGAGGCTTAATCACTCCGTCTGATCCAATTTAGACTTAATCATTTCATCTGGTCCATCTCAGACTTAATCACTTCATCCGATCCATCTGAGACGTAATTATTTCGTCTGATCCATCTTAGACTTAATCACTTCGTCTGATCCATCTAAGACTTAATCATTTCGTTTGATCCATCTTAGACTTAATCAATTCGTTTGATCCATCTGAGACTTAATCACTTTGTGTAATCTATCTTAGACTTAATCACTTCATCTGATCCATCAAAGACTTAATCACTTCGTTTGATCCATCTAAGATATAATCATTTCGTTTGATCCATCTGAGACTTAATCATATGGTCTGATCCACATGAGACTTAATCACTTCGTCTGATCCACTTATATTTAATCACTTCATTTGATCCATCTGAGACTTAATCACTTCGTTTGATCCATCTGAGACTTAATCATTTCGTCTGATCCATCTCAGACTTAATTACTCCGTTTGATCCATCTGAGACTTAATCACTTCGACTGATCCATCTTAAACTTAATCACTTCGTATGATCCATTTGAGACTTAATCACTTTGTCTGATCCATCTGAGACTTAATTGCTTTTAATCATTTCGTTTGATCCATCTCAAACTTAATCACTTCGTTTGATCCATTTGAGACTTAATCACTTCGTCTAATCCATCTTAGACTTAATCATTTCGTCCAATTCATCTCAGACTTAATCACTTCTTTTGATCCATCTTAGACACTTCATTTTATTCAGATTTTACTTAAGTATCATCTTGATTTGGTGAATTTTGGCACATATATTTATCTACGCACTTAACAAATCCATCAAAATAGTTCACACACTTCTATTATTATTATTATTTGACTTTCATCAAAATCAATAGAGGAAGTGAAGTCTTCTTGACTTAATAGACCCATTTCACGTTTCTTTTATACTTGAAAGACTAAGTTACTTTTTGACTTAGTCTTTTCTTCAAAACTATCTTCTGCAAGCTTTTTCCTTCATGGACTTTTGATTCACCGAAACCTTCACTAGAGTTATATCTTGCTTTCATCTACGTTTTCCTAATCCAACTTCAATATTTAATTCTTTATCCTCAAGAAAAACCTAACCCAAACCACCTTTAAGATGATGTATGTGGGTGCATGAGAGTTAGGGCTTCTTGGAGTTTTTAAAGATTTTGTGTAACATCCTGTTATCCATATTAACGCTAATATTGTAAATGTGAGAGATTCACCAAGAGATTAGAAATGTGTTTCATGCTCATGGATTATGTGATATCCTCATGCACATGAATATCAAATCATTGCACATGAAAATGATAGTATATGCATTCATTGACATTCCGGGTGTAATTGTTTATAAATGTGAGTATATTGAGAAATGTTGACCCCCAAAATTTTCTTCTTGATGAATAAGTATGATTTACATTAATTATGAGGTCTTTATGAAATTTTATGGAAATTAATTAT
>JANSVA010040587.1:0-13621 GCA_025504915.1 Erythroxylum reticulatum | reverse complement strand
CTAGCCACGTAGGTGAAGAAGTGATTGTTATGAATTTTTAAAGCAAAAGGTGCAATTCACCTCTTAGTATTTCGCATGAAATCTAAGCAGTTTATATCTTTATCTCTAATACTACGTATAATGTAAAAATAATTGTATGAGTATTTATAAGAGAAAGTTGTTATATTTATTAGAAAATATATACTTATGATAAGGTTATTATAATTATTATCTATATATGATTTTGAAAAAAGTGAATTTAAATTTTAAAATTCTAGAATACTAAACTTTTATTATATAAGAAGTGTGATTGGTTTTAATTTCTTCACATATTTTAAAAGATGTTTTTATAAAAAGTGTTATTAGAACATTAAGTTTATGATACAAAAACTTTTAAATTTTACACGATTGACAAACTTATACATTGTAATTAACAATTATACATATAAAGTTTATTTCTTCCTTATATTTTACAAAACAACGTCGTTTTGGATCTGTTTTAAACGTATCGCGTGCAGCCCTCCACCCACCCCACCCCTGCATCGTCATCTTCCTTCTCCGTCTACTTCTTGCGTCTTCGACGTCGTCTTCTCCGGCGGGCTTAACCGAAGATATTGTCCTCTTCTCCTTCCTCTTCTTTCTCCGTGGTTGATATTTTTAGTTCATATGGAGTTTGTGTTTAGTTTTAATTGTTAAATAGTGATTGTTAATAATGGGCAGTGATTGTTAATGGATAAAGATTGAGACTTTTTCTTGAATTAGGGTTTATTTGTTTATGCCTACCAAGTGTTTGGTTAAATGTCAAATGCTCTAAAGAGATTTTAATAATGTAGATATGAAGTAATGTGAGAAGGTTTAAGATTATTTTTTAATAAGCTTCAAAATCATTACTCAAATAAAAAGTTTGGAGATACCAATGAAGAAAGTATAATAGTCCAAAAGATTATGAGAAGCATACCATTAAAATATGATCATATAGATGTAGCCGTTGAAGAGTCGATAAACTTATTTCAGATTTCTATATATGGGTTAATAGGATAATTGGAAGCACACTGGCATAAGATACTCAAGCTTCAAAACCATCCTTTGGAGCAAGTGTTTCACTATAAAATTAACTTATTAGAGTAGAAGTTTAGCAAAGGAGACCAATGGAAGAAAGGGGCTAATAATCTAGAAAAGGTCAACATTGTAACGGATATGAAAATTAGAAGGATGTTAACTAAAATGGTAAGGATTGTATCAATAAGAAAAAAATTCAAATCACTAATCAAAAGATTGTTACTTTAGATTTAAGTGATGTACAATCCCAAATCACAAAAAAAGAATAAAATGATAAGAAGGAAGATGTCAAAGAAGCAACTAATTTTTTAAAGAAAAATGATTTTTCCCCTATATTAGTATTACACAACAAAACTAAGATGTTTGATATGTTCAAATTGGTTGTAGCAAACACATCATAGAAGATTGACGAGCATTTTAAGAACTTAATGAAGTTTTTTTGTCCTCAAGTTGACATTGGTCATAGCAAAATCATAAATATTGAAGAAAAAAGTTTCCTTATGATCTAGTTTAAATATGGTGGTAAGAAGATCACATATATGGTTTTATATACTCTCAGCATTGTAAAAATTTGTTAAACATAGGATACATGAAAAGGAACGCATATAAACTAATATTTGATGATGATCTATGTAGTATCATTGATAAGAAAAATAATTAAACTGTTGCAAAAGTAAAACTGCTTCAACAATATTTTAGCAATCTCCTTAAAGAAAAATCATAATTTAGTTTTAAAAAGAGTCAATATGTTAATAAATCTATCCTATAGGATTTGCAATATGGACATTATAACTATTAAGGGTTACAACTTTTGAAAAGGAAGAATATGGTAATTCGTCTACTTAAAATTTGACAAAGTTTATGAAGGTTTCACTTATGATAAAATAGATCACCTTTCATTTTCCAAATCTTTATGCAAGGCATACGCTCCATTAGAACTTATACAAACTAATATTTAGGGCTTATCAAGGATCTTGTCTCTTAGTGGCAAAAGATATTGTATCCTTTTTGTTGATGATTATACAAGAATGATGTGTTTGTATTTTCTAAAGAAAAATTCAAATGCTTTTCACACTTTACATAGTTTGTTTTTAATGTAGAGAGGCAAAGTGAAGATTAATTAAAGACACCTAGATTACATCAAGGTAGTGAATATATTTACAAGCCATTCATAAAATATTACAAAAAATGAAATTCAAAGTCAACTACTTACGCATAACACACCTTAACAAAATGAAGTCACTGAGTGCAAGAATGGAAAATTTGTTGAAATGGCAAAAAGAATGTTTCAAGGTGAAAACCTTCCTAATTTCTTATGAGCCAAATCTATTCGATCATATTCTTAATCATTTATGCATAAAGCAGTCACAATAAAACCTCTTTTGAAGCCTAGATTCGCAAATTAGTGATAGATCAATTAAAATTTTTTGATTGCTTTGCCTACGCTATAAATATGTCTTAAAATAAAGAGAAGTTTGAAATGGAAGGAAAAAATTTATTTTCATCAACGATATTGATAAATCTAAGGGTTATCATCTTTTTAATCTAAACATAAATCAATTGTAAATATCCAGAGATATTGTGTTTGGCTTTGAAACCTTTTTATAGGAATTTTTAACCTTCTAGTCACTGCCAAGTTCTATGATTATTTAGGTTTAATTCTTATAAGTAATACAATTTTTAGTGTGCACTATTATGTCAATCAAAGATAATGCTCAACAAAGAGCATTTTTTATCCTTAATTTTATGCTTTCTTTTATACTCTTAACAACTTGGTACCTTCTCAGCTTAATATCAATCCTTTAAGCGAAACTAGATACATTTTAAGCAACTTATCCAAGCCTTAAATCACCTCTTAAACATCTATAAACAAATATTCTAACTCTAGTCAAAGCTTGTTCATCTACTAAAAGCTTTAAACATTAATTATAAAGCTTTTATAAGTTATCTTGCAACATTACTCTTTAAGGTTACCTATCATCACTTAAACAACTTTATTGCCACTTTAGGATTTTGTTATCATCAAAACTTTATGCTTTAAGCAACTTAGTTTAACAAAGGAAATCCATATCAATACAAAACCATAAAATCATAGTCTAGATTCTCTTATTTGAAGTAGCTCTCCTTTTACATCTAAAATTTTTAACATATCTCTCATGAGTGAGTCCATTTATATCAAATTAATTATTCTTAAAATCAAAACTAATATAAAGACTTATAATGATATGGCCATCGTCATTATGAGGTCAAATTAATTATCAAGAAATTTGATTGAAGAACATATTCAAAGTAAACAAAAATTAAGAATGATATAAATCGCCAAACTAACAACAAAGATAGGAATGAGAGTGATAAAATCTTTGGATTTGATCACCGTTTGCAAAGTAGATAAGATCATAAGTTATTAAAGAACCTAAAACAAGAGTTTCTCTAAATACAAGAAATAACCAAAAATCTTGTCTAAGTGTACTTGATTAATCAATATAGTAATTTTCTATTTCTTTATATCCATAAATTAAAATAACCTTTTATAGACATAAAGTCTAGAAAATTGTATAAACATAGAGATGGCGATTGTGTAATTAGGATTGCGGATTTTGTTAGGTAAAACAATTTAATTAGTTTAAATATTTAAGATTAGGGATAAAAATAAAATAAACGTATTTTATTATTGATTAAAATTGAGAATAACTTGATGAATTGACTATAATTGAGAGTGTATGGGTTACAAATTGGTATCCTTGAAATGTGAATTAGATAATTATAGATTTTGCGACATAAATGTGGACTAAATTAAGAATAGATATATAGTTTGGAGACTCAATTTGAGTTGTGATTACTAATTGATATAGAAGTGTATTTTTTTTTTTTGCAGGATTGACCCTTCTTCCAAAAGAGGGATGTCCATTTTATAGGGAAAACTCTGCCGAATTTTCAATAGGGTCCTCGTAAAATATGACATCATCGTTTTAAAATTAAAATAAGAGCTCCTTAGTATTAACTGATGATTGAATTAATACAGTATAGTTAATGACCTTGATTGATTATAACATTTCATGGCAATTGATATGTTATATTTCTTGCTTTCTAACCTATGAACGAATTTGTTCTTAGTTGTAGGAACTGATTTATTTTCATTTCGAGCGAGTTTAAAGAGAAGGTTTAGCATGTATTCAAATGACATTCATTTTCGTATATGGTGTGACAATGTCAAAAGGTTAAATTTCAAATATTTTAATGACATTTGTATCAGTTTCTATGTTTTTCATTTTAGGTCCGTCATCATCATCTTTATTCACGTACTTCATGAAGATCCTTCTGCGCATCGGCTGAGGTAAGTGAATTTGTTTTTTACAACGTTTTTTTGAACTTGGTTTAATTTGGGTATTCGTTTGTGGTATGAACTTCGGTTTATCATTTACTTAATATCTGACGAGTTTGACCTATATTATAGTTCCAATTATCATAAATTGTCAATCCGTTATTGCATTGATTATTATTCTATCATGATTAGCTTCTCGTTACTTCTCATGTGCGAATTTTTTCACGCATCTTTTGAAAACTAGCTATATGTTTAAACAATTTATTAAAATAAGTATTCATATTTTGACGAATACTTATTATATTTGGCAGTAGTAAATATTTAATATAGGACTTTTAATGATTAAAAAGATCTTCTAACATATATTATTATAAACATATATCTTTGATCTTCAATATAGGTTCATTTTTTAGATTTGAACCCATAAACTTTAACCCATAACCCGTGATGATTGCTCATGAGAGGCTTATCAGTGAAAAATACGAGAAGCTTAGGAGTCACAACCAAAACTTGTTGTCCTGATTTAGATAATTTTTAAAATTTTGGTGAACATGAAGGATACTAACTATGGAGTCACTGTTTTAAAATAACAGTTTTGCATAAATGAGTTATGTCGATAGATCGTGGATGTATAGATGATTAACACTTGATGGTTACATTAATCCTGAATTTGTTTCCGGAGTTAAAGCTTTTATTCATTATACATGTTCTCAACCTACATATATGGATGGGCTGAAGATCAGATGTCCATGTAAAAAATGCAGACACAAATGTTTTCTTCCTATTGATGAAGTTAATGGGCATTTGATAGAAAAAGGTTTGTCCCCAATTATTTTAAGTGGACAAGACATAGGGAACCCGACATTTGTAGCAACTTAAGGGGTAATCAAGCTGAATCGTCTGTCAACCTCAATGAGTTTAAAGGGGGGATTGGATTTAGAACAAATTATATGGATGAGACTGAAAATCTGTACATGCAAATAGTTGAGGATGCAAGCGGTAATACCTTTCAGGAAAATATGGAAAATGTTGAAGAAGAACCTAACCCACAAGCATAACAGTTTTATGACTTATTACAGTTAGCAGACTAAGAGTTATGGACAAATTATGAGAAACTATCTCAATTGTCTTCGATTGCGCGAATATTGAACATAAAGTCTGAAGGGCATATTTTGAACCGTAGTTTTGATAAAATTCTTGAGTGGTATAATGAATTATTGCCTCCTATCATAAAATGGTTGATAGTTTTTACAATATGAAGAAACTTATTAGGGGTCCTGGTTTGCCTATTAAGAAGATTGATTATTGCAAATTGGGATGTATGTTGTATTGGAGAGATGATGCGGAATTACAAGAGTGCAAATTTTGTTATCACTTAAAGTTTAAGCGAAGAAAGTATTCAATGAAACAAAAATTAGTACTCTGGAAGCGGATGTACTATTTTTCGCTAACTCCAAGACTTCAAAGACTATGCTTTTGATGTTACTGCATCGCACATGAGATGGCATAATAAACACGAACAGGAAGATGAAATAATGAGTCATCTTTCAGATGCACTGTCATGGAAACATTTCAACGACACCCTTCTTGAGTTTGTAGCAAAAAGTCGAAATGTAAGGTTGGGATTGTCGACGGATGGATTCCAACCTTTGTTCAATCTGGCTAGCAATATTCATCATGGCCAATCTTAATAACTCCACATAATTTGCCTCTATGGAAGTGTATGAAGGATGTATATATGTTCTTGACAGTGATTGTGCCAGGCCCTTCAAATTTGAAGCATAAAATTGATGTTTTCTTACAACTATTAATATCTGAATTGCAACATCTTTGGGAATATGGTGTTGAGACATATGATGTATCTCAGAAATAGAATTTTATGTTAAGAGCGGAATTGATGTGGACCATTAGTGATTTTCCAGCATATGCCATGTTGTCTGGATGGAGCACAGCAGGAAAACTGGCTTGTCCTTATTGTGGCAACGATTCTGATGCCTTTTATCTTCCAAACGGGGGCAAGGTGTGTTGGTTTGATAGTTACAGGAAATTTCTTCCTCCAGATCATCCATTTAGACGCAATAAACAAAAGTTCATTAAGAATATGATGGTAAAAGCAGCTCCTCCCACTTACAAAGATGGTGAAGGGATTTTGCAGGAGGTTGATGAATTAGGCTTGCTGAAAGTTACAGAATTTGAAGACGATGAAGTTAATACAAGCATCAGTAAAAACTTTGGTTGGAGAAAACGAAGCATCTTTTGGGATTTGCCATATTGGAAGACGAATTTGATGAGTCATATTTTAGATGTGATGCATATTGATTTTTTTAAATAATATGTTCAATACCATCATGAACATTGAAGGGAGGACAAAAGACAATGCAAAATCACGAGCTGATTTGTAACTTTTGTGTTGAATGAATGAGTTACATAAAGATCTTCATACCGGTAAATATCCGAAAGTATGTTACACTTTGGAAAAAAACAAAAGGAAATATTGTGTGAATGGTTGAAAGGTTTAAAGTTTCCCGATGGTTATGTTTCAAACTTGGCAAGGTGTGTGGACATAAGGAAGTACAAATTATTTGGGTTGAAAAGTTATGATTATCATATGTTTATGCGAAGGCTAATTCTAATCGCATTTTGGGAGTTGCTACTGAATAAGGTTTGGGAAGTGATAACAGAAATCAGTTTGTTTTTTAAAAGTTTAACATCATCCGAAATCAAGTTCATTTAAATGGAAATTCTAGAAAGCGAGATTCCAGTAATTTTGTGCAAGTTAGAAGCAATTCTTCCTCCAAGCTTCTTTGATTGTATGGACCATTTACCTGTGCATTTAACACACGAGGCAAAACTCGCTAGTCTAATTTAATATCGATTAACGTATTCGTTTGAGAGGTAATTCAAATTCAAATTATTGTAATTGAAGTAATAACATGTTTTAACTATTAAATTGTAATGACCATATTTTCGTATATAGGTATTTGCATCACTTGAAGAAAAATATAAAAAACAAGGCTAGAGTTCAACGTTCCATATGTAATGCTTATTTAGTAGAGGAAGTTAGTACATTTTGTGGACATTATTTTGAGCCACATGTTCACACAAGGGAAAGAAAAATTCCTCGTAATGACGATGGGGGAGGAACGAGTGATGCTGATGGTAACTTATCTATTTTCACATATCCTGGGCAAGCATATGGACATGCAACGAGAAAAATGTTAACAGAATAAGAAACTGAGGCTGCCCATAGTTACATTTTATTGAATTGTCAAGAGGTTCAACCTTTCATGTAGTAAGCAATAGCTTATTATATCGGTTTCCAAATTTTGTCTTGTTCATAAATAAAATACATAATAATGTTTTTACATTATACGAGGCATTCTTATGTGAGATCATGCCAGATAGCACACAGGATGAAGTAAATAATGAGGTTGGAAGACACTTTGCACGATGGTTCTAGAGATATGTAAGTTTCCACTTACAATTATTCTCATAATTGAATTATAAGATTTAAGTATTGAAATGACATTATACTCATTAATATCATAATTTATTTTTATGTAGGCCTTAGAATATCCAATAAAGAACAAGTTTATTTGTGATCTTGCTAAGGGACCTTTGCGAATTGTTAAATCGTATCCGGTGCATTTCGTTAATGGATACAAATATCATACAGAATATCATGGGTCATAGTACGACAACAATAAATAGTGGAGTTTTCATACAGGGAGAATTGATGGATTACTATGGTAAAATCATTGAGATACATGAAGTTGAGTACCCTGTGTTACCAATCAAGTGAACTGTGGTATTTAAGTGTAATTGGTTTGACCCGACTTTAAATGTTGTAACAAACGTGCACAGCCGATACAATCTTATTGAAATCAACAACCACAGAAGATTGAAATAATTTGAACCATTCGTGTTGGCTATGCAAGCGAAACAGGTGTGTTATGTCCCTTTTTCTAACTTTCGACGAGATAAGTCAAACTGGTTGGCAGTTTGCAAAGTTAAACCTAGTGGTGTTTTTGAATCATATGGAAAAGGAGAAAAGAGAATTGAAATTTCATCTGGAGAGTAGGACGAGGGTCAGAGATCTGAAGAGGAGCCAGATTTTGATTCTTATTCTTCAGAAAATTAAGATGATTGTAATTTACAATTAAGTTATACTAGCGACTAATTTGTGTATGTAGTCGAATAATTTATTCGATAAAGAAGATCATTTCAAACTTTTCAATATATTTGTCAAATATTTAATTAAAAATCTTAATCAAGGAATATCGACATAGCATCTGGTTTCGGATGGTAGTAATTCATTCCATTGGGAGCAATGTGGCAAAATTGTCCCTGTCGAAGGAATAAAGGATGCAGCAACAATCTCCACTTCTTTAAGTAATGATCGTTTGCCTTCCATGACCGATCTTCTGCTTCAAGGTGTATAGTATCATCTGAACAGCGTCACTTTCCTTATGATGTACATCTTATTTCCCTTTATAAAGCTGTTATATAAATTCACATTTGATGGTATATACTACATGTTGTTTTAAGCTTCTTGAATCTCGAAGATGACATGTATGCCGAAGGAGGTAGGAGCAATGACACAACGGTCGATGAAGGATTAAGGAAATTGGTTACTTTTGAAAAGTTGGCAATTCCATAAAGCTCATCTAGAAATTCATGTATATATAAGTTGTCAGGATAGGTTTGTTTAACGAGTATGTAATCTGATAATATGTAAGTTCGTTATAGGTTAACCGTTTCCTAACGTTTCATCTAAAAGTTTAACAACAGCGAAACGTTGTTGCAAGAAGGTGTTCAAAATCAAACATGTGAGGGAAAAACTTTCACTATTTCCATTGGTACACTCGAACATGTTAGGAACTTTCTCGAGAATCCACCCATCGGGGACTCATTTACTTATACCAACTCTCATGTCACTTGGAAACTAACAAAATAATTATATTATTGTCATGTATCTCTGCAATACACTAGACTCTGCTTTAAACTAATTACATTATTGTTCTATGACTGTAACAATTATTCTCATAATTAAATTCAAAGTTTGTACTTCAATATGATATTCAACAAATCGCCTTATTTCCTTTTACATATATTGTGTAAAATATAGGATTTAAATTCAAATTCTTATACTTCTACAAAATTCAATAAACAAAGAATTTCAGGTAGAAATATGGGACCAAAGAGACAACGAGATTTCATACGGCCCAGACTCAGAGGCATGTTCGGAGGAACTTACTATGAGGGTAGCCCATCACAGTCTCCGGCTGCAACTGAATCACCACCTCCAACTCCAGGGCCTACACCTGCAGATGAAGCATCAACTCCAATTGTTGATGCTTCACAATCTACCACTCATACATCATCCACTACCCCTATAGCGAATGAAAGAGATGACGGCCAACCTGGAGCTGAGGGACCTGATAGAAGAAAGTTTATAAAAATTGTCAATAAACTATAAGTGAAATCGCATGAAATTAAGTAATAGGTTTAAATTTTTACAATTGGTATAAAATTATTTGTTCTTATATTAGGTTGATTCCGTCTGGACCGTGTTCCAGACATATACATCTACATTTAAGGAGAGGATTGATCCTGATGGTTATTTATGGAAGAAGATCTCTGAGGCCACAAAGGAATTTTACTTTAAGGAGTTTGAGATACAATATGCAAATAATGTTTTTTTCATTCATTTGTATACATTAATAATATAAATATTAATCGATTATAAGTTATCTATTCCTTTTAATTTCAGAAACATTTTTACTGGAATTCTGGTATCGATGGGGTCATACATAGTCTATGGGAGTCTCGAGCTTGTACACCTTATCACGACCTTATTGGTGCAATATGTAAGGCTAGTGTACAACTGCCTTATATTTCTGAGGGCATATGGAGTCGTTGGCAGGAGTACTGGACATCACCTGAGGCAATGTTCATCTCAGGGTATAACTTGACTAACAAAAATGAAGGTCTAGGGGGAAACAGTCTTCCCGTTCATACAGGAGGATCAATTGCCTACAACAAGCATGCAGAGAGACTTGTAAATATCTAAATATTACATTTATATTCTCATTTTTTTTACTTTTCTATATTTCAATTTAAATTGATGTGTGAATGTTGTGATGAAAATATATGTAGTATGGATAATGATCATGGTATAAATGTCTGGTGCCATATATGACTGTGTTGAGTTATTTTCTTTGTTCAACAGGGGGTAATATCATAAAAATAAAGGAGACTCTACCAAAGTTTTTATAAATTCTACTTTAACTTAGAATATTTTATTGCTGTGCAGGAAAAGTCTATAGGCATAAGGCCTACACCTCGTCATTTGTTTTTGCATACTCATACTAAGAAGCATGACGGTGTGACATTCGTCAACAGCTGATGTAGAAAACTGAACGTATGTCAAATTTATGCTTTAATATTCATTCTGAATAATTATTACTTACTAATATAAGCATTGCCTCGTAATAGGACTAAATAGAAGAAACAATTTAGCAACAGTCTCAGGCAGAACAAAATGTAATGAGAGTCACAGATATTTTGATGCAATGGGTGGTAGGGACAATCGTTGAAGGATCTTTGGGTTAGGGTCATTTGCGAACATATGTTATTTGCACTCATCTACGTCCAGTACAGTAGCATCAACTACACGGTTGACAATGGAACGTATCCAACATCTTGAGAGCACAGTGCAAACATTGACAAGTCAGTTGCAACAATATGTGGAGTTTATGACTAAGATTCAAAATGATGTGCAGCAGTTGAAGGGGAGGGGTGGAGACTCGGACCATCCGAGCTTACCAAGACAATAGGATTATTGTAGTCATTTGATTTGAATTTATGTACAATTTATTGTTTTTATTATGAATGAAGACAATTTTAACTTTATATGGTCAATTAAATTTCTATTTAAACAAATTAATAATATAAACAAATCAACAAAATAATGCATAGATAATTAATAGCTATTAATGAAATTTAATGTCGGGATTTTAAAAAAGAGGATTTAATATCTTAATGGTACAATCATTACCGATGGTTTATGAAAACTCACTTCAAAGTACTTATGAATCTTATCGACATAATTTTATTTTCCGTCAGTAATGTAGACCAATATTTACCGACGGATTTTTAAATTCTGTCAGTAAACTAAATCATATTTATCGACGATTGCTTATAAACCATCGAAAAATATTCACATTTTTGCTATTAATTCACTGATGGTATCAAAATTTTTCATCGGTATATATACTGATAGAAAGTTGTTTCCAACGGAACCAATTATCTGTCGGTAAATTTACTGACAGTCAATTTAACGATGCTTTAAGCCATCATTAAATACCGTTGCTAATTTTAATTACCGACGGTTTGTTTACGCTTTCCGTCGGTACATCTCCTTTTTCTTGTAGTGTAATGAAACAATGCTCGAACCAAGAAGAAAATTCTACAGCAAAAAAAAGAGTTGATCTTTTAAAGACTTGGTTACTCATTTTACAAAAGCTAGTTAGTTAAAACTATGATAGAGGACTTCAATGTTGCACCTCTAATTAGACTTGTTGAAAGACTTGGTTACTCATTTGAAAGACTTGTTGAAAGACTTGTTGAAAGACTTGGTTACTCATTTGAAAGACTTGTTGATTAACAAATAGTTGCTTGTAGATTCTAGAGTTCCTCTCATGTTGAATCCAATATATAAGGCAGGACCAAGCCACCTAGAGAAGTAGTTTATTATCCTTCCTCATACCATGGGGTTTCATGATCCACTGAACAATATATCTCCATTTTGTAGGAGGGATAGGGGCTTCACATATTGTCAGGAAGTCATTCCAAGTTGAACCAATGAAAGGGCATTTAAAAAATAGGTGACTTACGAATTCTGTACCAATATTGCAAAATTTATAAGAGGATTTATAGGGGTTGAGATCAATGGGATAATTCTATCTAAGATGGAAAAATTTTCTAATATAGTTAGCCATAATAAAAATGATAATTTGGGGAGAAATAGTCTTTAAAATACAAATTTACACTACGGAATTTTAGTTCTCTTAGGCCTAATAACATACTTAAAAGACCTAGTAGAGTAAATACCCGGACAGTTTGTGTGCAAATAGCTTTTTCCTAAATATTAGAGTCAGGATGGTATGCACCCAGTTAAGAATAGAGTCTGAGAACCTCCCAGTTCTGATCCATTCACTAGAGTTGATTAAAGATATGACTTTAGCTTATTCTAGGAAAAATAATCTCAGTGCACTATAGTTAGGAAGTTTATATAAAGGACCCAAAGGACTCCAATTGTCATACAAAAAAAGAAGAAGATGTTAAGCCATTTCCAATCCTAATTCTAATGAATGGTTGACTAGAGGACCAGAGTTTTAGAATTTGCACAATATTATAGGAAGAATTAGATTTAATTTTAGCACTTTAAATGTTCCTGCCTCTTAAATAGAACTCATTAATCCATTTGACACAAACTGAGCATTTTTTTGGTGGCAATATTCCATAAGTACCTTGTTGGAAAAGTTGTGTTCATTTCCTGTAGGGAAATCAACCCTAGACCTCCTTCCTCCTTGGGTAGTTTCACTTTGGACCAACTCACCTTATAGAAGGGCTTGGAAGATAGGTTCCCTCTCTAGAGGAAATTCCTCATCATTTTCTCAATGTTCTTGAGAAACTTTTTATGAAGTTGAAAGTGAGCAGCCCAGTAGGTAATGGGGTTAGATAAGACTAAGGAAATTAGTTGAAATCTGCTAGAGACAGAAAGGAATTTGCACTTACAGCTTCTAATCTTAGCTTTAACATTGTTAAACAACACCTAAATGATATTGGACAAAGTCAAAAGCATAGCAAGAAATAGACTATGCTCACAGAGCCAGTCTCCTACATAGAATCTTTCATGGCTAGCCCATTCAGTGTAGTTGGAACTAGGTAGCCATGTGTACTTTCCTCCTCCAAACTTGTGCAGAACTGGCTCTCTTCCCCAGTCACTACCATCAACAAAAATACCCATCTCAAAACCTCCATTTACGGTTGGACTGTTCAACAAGTAATAGTGATATAATAACCAATACCTGGCTTTTAATGCCATTACCAATATATACAGTATGAATAGGTCCTTAAAGAACTCGTGTTACTGTGCCTGTGATCAAATCACCACTATTGTATGCACTTCTCTCCCACTTAGTTTAGCAAATGCCATTCTCATGCGTTATATATAGTTATATATTTACATAATAT
>JANSVA010040569.1:0-13622 GCA_025504915.1 Erythroxylum reticulatum | reverse complement strand
CTTTCAACCTTTTCTTGTTTTAGCCTTTCCTCTTTTTACACATATTGAGTTATAAACTCATTTAGGGTCCACTTCTCCTTTTGAGTATTATAGGAGACTTTGAACTGACTGAATTATGCAGGAAGGGAAATCAAAACCAATTGCACGAGTATGTCATCAGACAACTCTAACTTAAGTGCCCTCAGCTTTGTAACAAGATTAGACAATTCCATTATATATTCCCTAATGTTTCCTTTTCCCTTACAACACATTGAAACAAGCTTGGTTAGTACAGTGCTTGTTTCGACCTTTTCGTTTGTAGCAAATAGGTCTGAAATTTGCTTAAAGAAACTCTTAGCATCAGCCTCATCAGGAATTCCACCTCTTATGGAGTCTGGAATGGAATGCTTCATGATCATCAGACTTATGCAGTTTGTATGTTCCCACTTCCTGTATGCAGTTATTTGATCAGTGGTACTGATGCTAGTCAAAGCTGCAGGACGTTCAAATCTAAATGCAAAGTCTAGATCCATGCAACTAAGCACAATCATTATGTGCTCCTTCCATTTCTTAAAGTTTGTGCCGTTAAGCACGAGAATATTGTTCATATTGGCAGAAATTGATGACAATTTAAGAAAGAAAAACCAAATAAAATGCTTATTATTGGTTAAGAAGTTAAGAAGTCAAAATAGCAAAATTTGTAAAGGGGTGATTACAAGATCTCTAGCACAACATTATTATTCAATCTTTGGACAAAAATAAAAATTTATAAGTGGTCCTTTTGGTCATAGTAAAAATATTGAAACTAAAATGGCCTAACAATGTGCCTTTCTTTGGATCGACGCATTGTCAGCATATTATGCCAAATGCTTCATATAATTTAATACTACCCATTATGCCAAAATAACCTTCTGTTGAGCTGATTATTTCGCAGTTATGTTATAAAAATTTATTTACTATTTGGTCAAATTAACCTTCCTTTGGGCCGATTATATCGCATAGATAAAATTAAATTACCAATCATCTGGCCAAAATAACCTTCCTTTGAGCTGATTATTCCGCATAGATGAAACATGCATTCTCATTTTAAATTAATAAATTTTACCCAATAGAGGTTACTTTTGCAACATATCGGTTCAATCTATTTAGTAGAAAATGATAAGCAACTAAAGTTTAAATAAAATTAGGTAATTTAATTATTATAAAAATGGACAATTAATTAACCCTAAATTTTTGACTCTAATTAAATATTATGAAATGATGACCTTAATCCGTAATAATATAATATAATAATGGAAGACTTTATATTTTATATATGTATATAAAATTATTTCATTTATACTTTATATTATATATTAAATGATATGTGAGCCCACTGTTAAATTAAGGCCAATTGACTTAAACCAAAGACAGCGTTGCCTTAAACCAAAGGCAACCTTGGATGCTTTAGAATATCATAAATGTTTTATGTATTATTAAATTAATGTTTATAGTGCCAGAGACTCAATATAATAGCTTGTTATTAAGTCTCTGGCACGCCACCCATATCATGCACCTCTGCAAGGACATGGCGCACGTGGTAAGTAAATTACCTTGGAAGACCAACAACGGTAGCTTGCTATCGTGGTCTTTAAGTCAAGCACCGCCTACTTTAAAAACAAAAAATTGCTAGTATTGAAACAATGCAAGCGTTAGAGACTAATGATCACCAAAGGACTCAACGATCCACGGATGTCGCATAACTAAAGGATGTGACGATCCAAAACATGTATGTTTCTCTGGCGCTTGCTACGCAGTGCCAAAAATGACTTGGATACGAAAAACGAGTCTTGATCAAATTTATACCAAAATTTTAACAAGTTTCAGTGACTTTCATCATTTTGGAGGCAAAAAATTTGTTTCTAATCTAAATGAAACAATTTTTCGACGATGACAATAACGTTTACTTGTTTTCTAATTCATCGCAGCTTAAGATAATTAAGAGATCAAAAAATTTCTATCTCAATCGATTATAATTAAGAAAACAATGAACAACAATTCAAAACAAATGAAATCTCAAATGATAAATCTGTTATTCAATTTTACTACCATAAACATACGGAACGGGGTGAAAAATGAAACTGAACGTCATGTTGAAACAAATATCATGTTGAAACAATCTACGTGATGTGCTCTGATACCACTTATTAGATATTTAGCCTTATGATTATTATAATCAGATTTCTAAACATTTAATAATCCAGAATCACACGCAGATCGAATAAATAATGATATATGTACAAATAAGAACACTAACCTTATTCCATTGCACAACAGAAGCATAAATGACAAAACTTGATGGATTTATGTTCTTCCACGTCAAGATTCAGAAACCAAATGAATTCTCCTTATGGAATAGAGAAAACTAACAAAATCCTTTTAAGAGAAAATGTCAAGAGAGAGTTTAACGTGGGAACCAGAACCCTATTTATAGTCATCTTTTGACTTACGGGCCATTGTGGGCCCATTAACCACAATGACTCGTAATGGGCTTCTACGCATCAGGCCCATACTAATAATTAATTAATATTTATGTAGGCCCAATTAATTTACTAAAGTTAGAACATACTTTTTTAGGCTTATAACCGAGATAGAAATCTATGTACATATATTTATACACGTGGCCCATAAAATTCTAACACTTTTAACCCACAATTGATACAACCCACTTGCTTCTCTCCTGGAAATCTAGGTTTCCAATAGGAATATAATTGGACAGGTATAGCGTGATGCTACTCTCTGGCTGTCTAAAAAGAAACACCTTCTTTACACCTGAAACGTTAGTTAAAATGTAGCAAAATGGACATTTGGCTTTCTCTCCACTCCTCTTCACTCTCGATTCTCATTTCTTTGTCTAGCTAAAGCTAGGTTATTCATGTTAGAAATGGACTGAAAATGGACAACTTGCATGATTCATGTGAATGAGTTGCTTTGTAACAATATTTACTCACGTTGCATGGTTATGAAATTTTCTGGATGGTAGTAAGCCATGTTAACAACATTTTTTTCATGTTCTTTTCATTTTCTTATCTTCTTCTTGCTTTTAATTTTCTTCTTCTTCATGCTCTATGAAACAATAAAGTATGGACATTGAGAAGATGGCTTCAATGAACATGCTTTCGGGTCACTTTAGCTCTTTTATTTCCAAAATGTACTTGAAATCAAATATGAGTTAAAGTGAGTATCCTAAGCATTTTGAAGGCATTAATCACTAAGTGTAGCATATCAAATGAATCAAAATTTAAACACATATCAAGTTCCCCCCACACTTAGCTTTTGACCGTCCTCGGCAAAATTGTCAAAATCAAAATCACAAACCAAATCTTTTACTCATTTTCCATATTTCCTAAGAATAGATAATCATAAGTGAAGATGAGTGACTTTCAAAACCTATAACAATAAATCAACATTCAAAGTTTTTACTCATGATCAATTAACATTCGTCACCCTTAGAAACGGAGTAATCCAGATGTAGAATTGGACAAAAGGTGTTTAAATAAGATATTTCCATGGGTACACTCAAACACCATTCATGATTAAAATAATCCACAACTTTGCATATTATTTGATTTCTCCACCACTCAAAGTCACACACATAATCATGAATCAAAGGACTTTTCTAAGGTTGTAATGTGGGCAAGGGTAAGGTGAGATGTATTTTGGATAATGTAGCTTGCTACCGTGGTCTTCAAGTTAAGCACCACCTACGTTAAAAACAAAAAATTGCTAGTATTGAAACAATGCAAGCGTCAGAGACCGATGATCACTAAAGGAAGCAACGATCCACAGATACCGCATAACTAAAGGATGTGACGATCCAAAACATGCGTGTTTCTCTGGCGCATGCTATGCAGTGCCAAAAATGACCCAAATATGAGAAACGAGTCTTGATCAAATTTATACCAGATTTTTAACAAGTTTCAGTGACTTTTCGTCATTTTGGAGGAAAAAAATTCGTTTCTAATCTAAATGAAACAATTTTTTGATGATGGCAACAACGTTTACTTGTTTTCTAATTTATTGCAGATTAAGATAATCAAGAAATCAAAAAATTTCTACTTAAAAAATTTCTATCTCAACCGATTATAATTAAGAAAACAATGAACAACAATTCAAAACAAATGAAATCTCAAATGATAAATCTGTTATTCAGTTTTACTACCATAAACACACGAAACGGAGTGAAAAATGAAACGGAGCATCATGTTGAAACAATCTACGTGACATGCTTTGATACCACTTATTAGATATTCAACCTTATGATTATTATAATCAGATTTCTAAACATTTAATCAACCAGAATCACACGCAGATCGAATAAACAATGATATATGTACAAATAAGAACATTAACCTTGTTCCATTGCACAACAAAAGTGTGAATGGCAAAACTTGATGGATTTGTGTCCTTCCATGTTAAGATTCAAAAACTGAATGAATTCTCCTTATGGAACAGAGAAAACTAACAAAATCTTTTTAAGAGAAAATGTCAATAGAAAGTTTAACTTAGGAACCGGAACCCTATTTATAGTCATCTTTTGACTTACGGGCTATTGTGGGCCCATTAACCACAATGACTCGTAATGGGCTTCTACGCTTCAGGCCCATACTAATAATTAACTAATATTTATGTAGGACGAATTAATTTACTAAAGTTAGGTCACATTTTATTAGGCTTATAACCGAGATAGAAATCTACGTACGTATATTTATACACGTGGCCCATAAAATTCTAACACTTTCAACCCACAACTGATACAACCCACTTGCTTCTCTCCTATAAATCCAAGTTTCCAATAAGAATAAAATTGGAAAGGTATAGCGTGATGCTACTCTCTGGCTGTCTAAAAAGAAACACCGTCTTTACACCTAAAACGTTAGTTAAAATGTAGCAAAATGGACATGTGGCTTTCTCTCCACTCCTCTTCACTCTCGATTCTCATTTCTTTGTCTAGCTAAAGCTAGTTTATTCATGTTAGAAATGGACTGAAAATGGACAACTTGCATGATTCACGTGAATGAGTTGCTTTGAAACAATATTTACTGACGTTGCATGGTTATGAAATTTTCTGGATGGTAGTGAGCCATATTAACAACATTTTCTTCATGTTCTTTTCATTTTCTTATTTTCTTCTTGCTTTTAATTTTCTTCTTCTTCTTTATGCTCTATGAAACAACAAAGTATGGACATTGAGAAGATGGCTTCAATGAACATCCTTTCGGGTCACTTTAGCTCTTTTATTTCCAAAATGTACTTGAAATCAAATATGAGTTAAAGTGAGTATCCTAAACATTTTTAAGGTATTAATCACTAAGTGTAGCATATCAAATGAATCAAAATTTAAACACATATCAAGTTTCCCCCACACTTAGCTTTTGACCGTCCTAGGTAAAATTGTCAAAATCAAGATCGTAAACCAAAACTTTTACTCATTGTCCATATTTCCTAAGAATAGATAATCATAAGTGAAGATGAATGACTTTCAAAACCTATAACAATAAATCAGCATTCACCTTTAGAAACTGAGAAATCCAGATGTAAACTTGGATAAAAGGTGTTTAAATAAGATATTTCCATAGGTATACTCAAACACCATTCATGATTAAAATAATCCACAACTTTGCATATTATTTCATTTCTCCACCACTCAAAGTCACATACATAATCATGAATCAAAGGACTTTTCTAAGGTTGTAATGTGGGCAAGGGTAAGGTGAGATGTATTTTGGATAATGTGGCATAAAAGCCATCAAGCTAGTGAAGCAAAAGTAACACTTAGTGAGATATCAAATGCACAAGTTAACGTCCATTCAAAACTAGGTATTGTTAGCTATGAAGGATGCAACAATTATGTTTCACAACTCAATTCAGCTCTCACACCATAAGCCACATAAACATAACACAAAAAGTGCTCCATCCAAAACAACATCTACTTTATATGCAATATATTCAAACACTTAATCTATACAACTTAAAGGAGAATAAACTATTAATTAACAACTTTTCACAACAATTGCATTTTTTCCTTGATACTTTTATTCAAACTCACATTTGTTTTTGTTCTTTTCTTTCTCTTTTTTCTTAAAATATAAAAGTGATAGAAGCTACATCAATATAGGATTCATAATATGGTATTTTAACAAATATAACTGACCTACATGTATGCGTACCCGCACACTTAGGCTTTTGTACAGTCAAATTCATCAAGAATTAACAATTGCTCCACTAGCTTTAAGGCTTAGGTAGGGCATTTAGTTAGGTGCATGTAATGTGGTTTATACAAAAAAAAAGGCTAATAAAGCTCAAAGGGGTTTAGCAAAGGAAAATTCACATAAATAGGTAAACTATTTGGATAATGTAGCTCGTAATCAACAAAGAATGCCTAATCATTTTCATAAAAATGCATCTGATAAAAAGTGGTCTCAAATAGAAAGTCAAAGCAATTCTTGAAGGTCACATATAACAAAATATAGTGAGATTGATACGGATGTGTCAGTCTAATACGACTTAAAACCTCATTGATTTTTATTTACCATTAGTTACCACTCTTCTAATAGTAATGCACATTATCCAATTACAAGAGAAAAAGCACATGCTAAGGTTGCCATGTATTTTTCTAGTCAATTCAAACTCTAATTATGACTAAATAATCTTAAAAGCAATAGAAAAAAGAAAAAATTTCATTTCATTTGTTTGGTTTTGAAAATCGTCTAAGAAGTCACACAAGCTACAATTAAGTTAAAAAACATTCATAAGAACTAATATACCCCACCCCCACACTTAAAACTTCAAAATATCCTTGTTGGAGTTATGTAAATATAATGCCCTAACAAGCAAGTGTATTTACTTATAACTTAATTTTCTTCCAGATAATTTTGTAATGAAAATATTTATTATTCATAAAAAAGAGTTTGGTTTTATTTATATGAGCATTATATATCTAGTCATAAGGTATCGAGATTCTTTTATAAGTAATATACATATAAATATAGATGTATGGGAAACATGTATATTATTATAATCTAAAATAATTGATTCACAGTTGAATAATCAAGTTGGACGCTTGATTATAGTTTAAACTGTAGTGTTCCAATTTATCTCCATGCAAGTAAAAGAGTTTACTTCAATGGAATGATGAGTTTCATATCATGATAGCAGCTGACTATCGATAATGGCACAATTAAAGGAATCTTAAATCAGGTATGTTTTAAATAATAAAGTGGGCCATTACTTCAATCTTAAAACATACAACTTAAGCATTCGTTTATTATGGGTCACAATCTTGATGAGTGGCGAACTCATATGTGTTTCATTATAAATCTTGATATGATCGGAATAGATTTTTACAGAGTATTAATCCAGTGTTTGCATGTTGGAATTATTAATTGAAACATGTATTAGGTAACATTTACTCAAATAAATAGTTTATAATGACATCATCACTTCTAGATGTTTTTATAGAGATTAGTGATTAAACAGGCGCCAGGGGTTTTGATGGACTAGATACCCATCAAGTCTTAACACCAAGATGAGGGATTACTGAACGGACAGTTTTAAATGAAGGATTTGAGAGAGGCTAACTATGTTCTAGGAATCAAACTTATAAGGGATCGTAAGAACAAACAGATAACGTTGTCTCAATTAACCTATATTAAGAATATGGTCAATAAGTTCACCATGCAAGATTCCAAAAGGGGTTTCATACCTAATAGACATGGAATCAAACTTTCAAAGGAACTAGCACCTAAAACCCAAAAGAAGGTTGAACGCAAATGTAACATTCCATATGCTTCGACAATTGGAAGTTCAATGTATGCAATGCTTTGTAATGGACCAAATATTTATTGTGTAGTGGGACTGGTAAGTAGATTTTAGACTAATCCAGGAATGGAGCATTGGACTGCAGTTAAGTGTATACTTAAGTATCTTTATAGGATGAAGAACTTAATGCGTTTTTACTCAAGAAGTAATCTTATTCCGACAGGATATACATATTCTGATTTCCAATCAGATGTTAATTCAAAGAAATCAACTTCTAGTTCTATATTTACTTTAGGAGGTAGAGCCATAGTCTAGAGGAGTGTCAAACAATCTTGTATTATTGATTTGACTATGAAGGCTTAGTATGTTACTACTTGTGAAGCAGCAACAGAAGCAGTTTGGCTCTGCAAGTTCCTAAATAATTTGAAGGTGGTTCCTAATGTAGAAAAGGCCATTACACTTTATTATGATAATAGTGGGGTAGTGGATAATTATAAAGAACCTCAGAACCATAAAGCTGCCAAACACATTAAGAGAAAATATCATCTCATAAGCGAGGTAATACAATGTGGTGAGGTGAATGTGATAAAGATTCCCATAGAGCAAAACATTGTTGATCCATTTACGAAGACGCCATCTCAAAAGAGTTTTGAGAGTCACATAGCAGGGATGAGAATGAAGGATATGTCAAACTTTCTTTAGGACAAGTGGGAGATTAATGGAGTTATATAAATATAGTGCCTAGAAAGAAAGTGTATTTACTTATAACTTAATTTTCTTCCAGTTACTTTTATAATGAAAATATTTACTATTAATAAAACAAAAGAGTTTGGTTTTATTTGTATGAGTATTATATATCTAGTCATAAGGAACCAAGATTCTTTTGTAAGTAATATACATATACATAGAGATGTATGGGAAACATGTATATTATTAAAATCTAAAATAATTGATTAACAATTGGATAATCAAGTTTATCACTTAATTATAGTTTAGACTGTAATGTTGCAATTTGTCTCCATGCAAGTAAAAGAGTTTACTTTAAGGGAATGATGAGTTTCATATCATGATAGTAGTAGACTATCAATAATGGCATTATTAAATGAATATGGAATCAGGTACATTTTAATGAATAAAGTGGGCCGTTACTTTAATCTTAAAACATACAACTTAAGCATTCGTTTATGATGGACCACAATCTTGATGAGTGGTAAACTCATATGTATTTCATTATAATTCTTGATATGATCGGAATGGATTTTTACAAAGTAGTAATCCAGTTTCTTTATGTTGGAATTATTAATTGAAACATATAGCAGCGAACATTCACTCAAATAAAGAGTTTATAGTGATATCATCACTTCTAGAAGTTTTGTAGATATTGGTCATTAAACTGGCACCAGGAGTTTTAATGGACTGGCTACCCATCAAGTCTTAACACCAAGATGAAATCTTACATGTTAATCACCATATAGAGTAAAAAGGGAGATCTAGAAGGAAATATAAGGGCAAAACGATAATTTTACCCTTTTTTGTGCAGATGGTAGAATGCTGATAAGACTACTAAATGTTATATTCTAGCTTCTATGAACAACATGTTGCAAAAGAAAATTACTTATATGAAAACTACTATTGCAATGGTCCATCACCTACATTAGATGTTTGGTGTGAGGACTAAGTTTGTAAGGGTGAAAGCTATCCAAACCTTTCACAATCTTAGACAAAAACCCAGTGAACTGATGCGGGATTACATGCTTAAGGTAATCTCTATGATCATTAAGGCTAAGATGCTTGTGGCAGATATGGATGCAGACACGCAGATGATTATGATCATCAATACCTTAAACTCTTATTTTCAGCAGTTTAAGTTAGACCATGAGCTCAATAGTAAGGATTACACCTTGAGTGAGTTGATGAATACCGTCCAAAGTATGGAGGAGATATTAAATATCAAGACTCATGGGCCAGAATCTAATGTAGCATCCTCTTCTAAGCCAAAGGGTAAGGGCAAGCAAAAGAAGAAGGGTCTAATGAAAAAGAAAGCCCAACCTATGAAAAAGAAGGCCAAAGAGAACATTAAGGGAAAATTTTTGCACTGTGATGAGATGGGCCACTAGAAAGGAAACTGTCCAGTCTACCTTGAGTCCCTTAAAAGCAAACAAGGTATGGGTTCCCTAACTTTGCTAGGAACTAGAAATGTGGCAGATTTATCTAATTTTTGGATATTAGATTTAGGAGCCACTAACTATGTTTGCAATTCTTTGCAGGGGTTTCAGTAAAGCAAAAGACTAGCTAAAGGTTAGTTTCAAGTAAAGATAGCAAATGGATCCTATGTTTCAGCAGAATCAGTGGGAGTAATTATCTTGAACTTTCTTAGTGAACATAGGTTTTATTTGGAGAATGTTTATTAAATGTCAATGATTGTAAGGAAGATGATTTCTATTTTTTGTCTAGTAAAATTTGGTTATTCCTTATATTTTGAAAATGTTGTTTCAATATATGAGAATAAGGATTTTATTTGTAATAAGATAATTAAATAGGGATTGTTCTTTATAGAACCTATGACAGGCTCACTAAACTCCACATAATTGATAAAACCAAGACAATCCATTGTCTCTAGCATTAATTCAAAATATCTATGACACTTAAGAATGGGACATATTAATAAGAAAAGAATAGGTTAGTGAAGAATAGGATCCTTACAGGCTTGGATAATGATCCATTACCCACCTGTGAATGTTCTATTGAAGGAAAAAAGACAAGACCTTTTAAAGGAAACAGATCTGAATCTATGTTAGGCTTTGTACATACTGATGTGTGTGGGCCCATGAATGTACAAGCTAGAGGAGGTTATGAATACTTCCTAACGTTTATAGATGATTACTTTAGACATGGCAACTTGTATTTGATATATAAAAAGAGTGAGTACTTTGAAAAGTTGAAAAATTCAAATCTAAAGCTGAGAAGCAGCTAGGCAAGCCATTAAAACAACTTCAATCGGATCGAGGGGGTGAGTACTTATCTAGAGAATTCCAACAATTTCTAATTGACAATGGAATTGTTTCCAACTTGTGAACTCCTTAAACACCACAACAGGATGGTGTAGTTGAGAAGAGGAATAGGACTCTATTAGAAATGGTAAGATTGATGATGTCCTATGCTGTCCTTCCAAAATTGTTTTAGGGATATGCCATACAAACGGAAACATATCTTCTCAACTTTGCTTCATCCAAATCGATGCCTAAAATACCTAAGGAGTTGTGGACTTCTCGAGATCCTTCATTCCGGAATTTGAGGACTTGGGGCTGCCCAACCCATGTTCTAAGGCCTGAATCCACAAAGATAGAATCAAGGTTAGAAGTGTGTTTGTTTGTAGGATATCCTACGAGAACTCTAGGTTACTATTTTTATAGCCCTCAAGATAGGAAGGTATTTGTGTCAAAAAATGTGACCTTCTTAGAGGAATATTTTATGAGAAATCATAAAGAAAGATATGAAGTAGTACTAAAGGAGTTAGCTATTTCATCTCATTCAAGAGTTGATATGGATATAACTAAACAAGATGTCAAAATGGATTCAAGAGTTGAATTAGAAGAGCAACCTGAACATTAAGTAGCGCTTAGACGTAGTGGAGGGGTCGTAAGACAACCAGATAGGTATCTAGGTCTAGGAGAAGGCTTAATTACCATCTCAAACCAAGAATAAATGGATCCCATTACATATACACAGGGCATTAACGATATTGATGCAGAAAAATGACTCAAGGAGATGGAATCAAAAAAAGATTCCCTGTACTCTAACAAAGTTTGGATCCTTATAGATCTACCATCAGGTATAAAAGCCATAGGGTGTAAATGGATCTGCAAAAGAAAAAGAGGATCAGACGGAAAGGTAAAGACCTTTAAAGCTAAATTAGTAGCTAAGGGCTATATTCAAAAAGAGGGTATAGATTATGAGGAGAATTTTTCTTCGATTGCCATGCTTAAGTCCATCAGGATTCTTTTGGTCATAACAACCTATTTTGATTATGAAATATGGAAAATGGATGTCAAGACTTCATTTTTTAATCGGAATCTTGAGGAGACCATTTATATAGCCCAACTAGAAGGTTTTGGTCAGCTAGTTAATAAGTATAAGGTATGCAAGTTGCAAAGGTCCATTTATGGACTTAAGCAAGCATCTAGGTCTTAGAATATTAGGTTTGATAAGTCTATCAAAACCTATGGATTCATACAAAACTGAGATAAGCCTTATGTTTATAAAAGAATACAAGAAGGCAAGGTTACTTTCCCAATCACATATGTTCATGACATTCTACTCACTAGGAATGATGTGAGAATGTTATCTATGGTTAAGGGATGGCTGAATGAATAGTTTTAAATGAAGGATTTAGGAGAGGTTAATTATGTTCTAATTATCAAACTTATAAGGAATTGTAAGAACAAACAGATAGCCTTTTCTCAATTAACCTACATTGAGAATATGCTCAGTAAGTTCTCCATGCAAGATTCCAAGACGGGTTTCACACCTACTAGATTGGAATCAAACTTTCGAAGGAACAAGCACCTAAAGCCTAAGAGGAGGTTGAACGCATGCGTAACATTCTATATGCTTCAGTAATTGGAAGTTCAATGTTTGCACTAGACCAAATATCTGTTGTGTAGTGCGACTGGTAAGCATATTTCATTCTAATCTAAAAATAAAGCATTGAAATGTAGTTAAGTGTATACTTAAGTATCTTTATAGGAAGAAGAACTTAATGCTTGTTTACTCAGGGAGTAATCTTATTCCTACAGGATACACATATTCTAAATTCAAATCATATTTTAATTCAAGGAAATCAACTTCTAGTTCTATATTTACTTTAAAAGGTGGTCTGGAGGAGTGTCGAGCAATCTTGTATTGCTGATTCGACTATGGAAGCTGAGTATGTTGCTGCTTGTGAAGCAGCAAAAGAAGTAGTCTGGCTCTGCAAGTTCCTAAATGATTTGGAGGTGGTTCTTGAGGCAAAAAAGACCATTACACTTTGTTGTGATAATAGTGGGGAATTGGCTAATTCTAAAGAACCTCAGAACCATAAAGCTATCAAACACATTGAGAAAAAGTATCATCTCATAAGGGAGATAATACAACTTGGTGAGGTGAATGTGGTAAAGATTCCCACAGATTAAAACATTGCTAATCCATTTACGAAGATGGTGTCTCAAAAGAGTTTTGAGAGTTACATAGCAGGGATAGGAATGAAGGATGTGTCAAACTTGCTTTAGGGAAAGTGGGAGATTGTTGGAGTTATATAAATATAGTGCATTGGAAAGCAAGTGTATTTACTTATAACTTAATTTTCTTCCATTTACTTTTTTAATGAAAATATTTATTATTAACAAAACAAAAGAGTTTAGTTTTATTTGTATGAGCATTATAGATCTAGTAATAAGGTATCGAGATTCTTTTGTAAGTAATATACATATACATAGAGATATATGGGAAGCATTTATATTATTAGAATCTAAAATAATTGATTCACAGTTGAATAATCAAGTTGGTCACTTGATTATTGTTTAGACTGTAGTGTTGCGATTTATCTCCGTGCAAGTAAAAGAGTTTACTTCAAAGGAGTGATGAGTTTCATGTCATGATAGTAGTTGACTATCAATAATGGAACTACTAAATGAATATGGAATCAGGTATGTTTTAAAGAATAAAGTGGGCCGTTACTTTAATCTTAAAACATACAACTTAAGCATTCGTTTATTATGGACTACAATGTTGATGTGTGTAATATCTCTGAGTATGGATTTTGGTGATTTCTGTGTTCTGACGCTAATTTTGGACTATTATGTTTG
>JANSVA010040531.1:0-13624 GCA_025504915.1 Erythroxylum reticulatum | reverse complement strand
TTTATTATGGTTTATCATCATTAAATGGAGTTATGAACTTACCATCAAATGGTTTAATGGTTATCTTTTAATGTTAGCATGTAACCTATTATCATTCATTAGATTAAAGAAGAAAGATGTATATTGGATGGACCATCTTCCTTCTTTCTTTTAACAAAAAAATGAAATTGGTAATTTAATTTTAGGTTATGGTCTTTTCATATAGCCATTTTAAAGATAAATGAAGAGAGTCTCATTTGTTTGTTGCTTTATGATTGATTAATAAAAGCAGTTATGCAATATATGCCTCTCTCTTCTTCAATTCCAAGCATAAATGAATTTGATAGTGTAAGAAAGGCTTCTTGCAAGTTTTTAGACTCTCTCTCCTTTCATACAATGGTGAACCGAAATTACCAGGTGAAAGAGTCTCATTTTTTGTTCATCCTTCTTCTAAGAAAATCTCCTCCAAACATTTCTTCTCCTTTCGCACCAAAGGATTTTGTTAACTTAGTTGTCCTTGAAGAATAAGAGGTAAATCAAATTGGTTGAGGATAAAACAATAAGGAGAAGATAGATTGCTAAAGGAAAAGATATAGATTGCTAAAGGAAAAGATTCAAAAGCAAAGGATTTGGATACAAGAAGAAGGAGAGGATAGTGCAGTGAGGATTTAATATCATGTATGGATCGGCATGATGATTTGTATTTGTTGCTTCCACTGGAAAATTGATTTCTTAAAAGTTTTGAAATCTACCGTTTCTCCAAATATAGCATGCTTTCTTTTTCCGATCCAACACAAGGATATTTAAAGAATCTGGAGTCTTACTTGACAGAGGTAACAGGGTAAAAATGGATGTGAAGAGCATTATTAATGCCACTACTATTAATAGAATGGGAATAAAGTTTTAAGCTAAAGTGGATACAAGTTCTACACTGATAGCAAGGTCTGATGGGGAGCTTGTAGTAAGATGGAACAAGAGTGAACATGTTACGTTTGAAAGAAAAACAATACCTTGATTTATAGGAAGAACATCTATAGAAGAAAAGACTGAAAAATCGTCTCATTTACTAATAAAAGATAAGACGATTCTACATAAAGAGGAAAGCCAAGATTAACAATCATCACAACAAGTGTAATTAAAGAGAAAGGTTGAGACGCTTCATTTAGAAAAATCGAAACAGTCAAGAAGGTCACCAAGATTATTGACCTTACAGCAATAAGAACAGAAAAAGCAGAAAGCTCTAATTCTTGGTGGAGATTCTAGAAAGCAAGAGAAAAGATAGCAGCCTACCAGATCAATTGTCTCTATTTTGCAAAGTCAATCAGCAAAATCATCTAGAGAGACAAAGATAAAAAGAAAGTTAGTATTTGAGAATAAGAAGCCTTAACAACAACTTTCTTTTAAACCGACTGAAGAACTAAAGAAGGAGAAGTTTAATCTTAAAAAAGTTTCTTAATCTAATGTTCAATAGAAGGCTAAGATAGTTGAACACCAATTGAAACCCTACAATCCTTCTCAACCAATCAATAAAAAGGATTTGAAAATGAAGATTATAGAAGAATATGTACCTGTTTGAAGCAGAAGCTCAATTTTTATCAGAAAGCCTTTGAAGAAGACAATTAAGGTACAAGTCGAACCTATACTGATCAACGTTCAGACAATACATCTTCTCAGTCATGAAGAACGAAGACTATATGGTATTCTACGAGATAAGAAGGTAGAACCATATCCAATGAAGATTTCAAAGGATTGATATACCATTTATCCGATTACGAGAAGAACATTGATAAAGATTATGTTAGATATACAACCAAGATGTTCAACTCCCTTGAGAAACAAAGAAAAAGGGAAAAAGAAGATGTTTCCTGAAGCGTTTGAAGATGATTTGACAGAAGAATAGATTCAAGTGGCTGTGAAGAACATAGATGATGCATGTATTGTAGCTCAACCAAGAGGTATCTATGTTTCACTTCATATTTCAAGGGCATCAGGAAGTCAATTTGGAGTTTTTACCAAAGATGAAAGTTTCAAAGTAGTTGGCATAGTGACAGAAGGATGGTACAGAAGTATCATAGTTAAAGGTATCAATTTCAACTTAGAAACCTTTGTGCATTTAATTATACATTTTAGACCCTTAGTTTTCATATCTTTAATAAAAAATGTCTTACACCTTCTTGGGCAACAAATTCTTAAACTACCTAGACCTGATGATCTTGATCTCCCAGAAGGAAATCAAACCTTCACTCAATCAAAATTATAGAGTTAGATGATTTATCTTCAGAACCATCTGTTGTTCAAAATCTTCAACCACTTAGTGAAATACAACAAGATCCTACTGTTAATTCGGAGTTCTTTAAGCATTTCATCATTGTATAGAAGCAAGTCACAATCAAAGGGAATTTCAAGAAGCCTTAGTGAAAGATATGGAGGAAATTCATACTAAGGTTGATGAACTGGGTGACTCAGTGGGTGATCTTCATGAGGAAGTAGCATTTCTACTGGTTACTATTGAACAAGACCTCAAGACGATTCGCACTGACATGCAACATATGTTTTCTAAAATTATGAAGTGACTACGATGAGCTATCTTTTGTATTAATAACAAATAGGGGGAGAACGAGAAGAGTAGGAGAATGAGAAGAAGAAAAGAAGAAATGGAGAAAAGAGAAAAATGAAACCATTGGAAAGCATTGTATATATCTTATGCATGCATTTCTTATGTTTTTACTTTAATTATTATTCATCTGAATACTATTCGTCTGAATATCCTTTTATCTTCTAAAATTATGATTATTTATTATCATAAAAAAGTGGTAGATTGTAAGTCAAGAATACTTCACTTCTATTAATTTTGATGACAATCAAATAATAATAATCTTAGAAATGTATGAACTATTTTGATAAGTTTGTTAAGTGTGTAGAAAAATGTAAGTAACACTTAGTTAAACCCAAAAGATGCATAGTCAATACCAGATAAAGCGCAATACCTAATGAAGCGCGACAATAGACAAAACACAATATTAGACGAAGCACAATAACAGATGAAGCATGATAATAGAAGAAGTATTATACCAGACGATACAAAAGGAAACTATTCTAGAACGTCAGTTATTTAAGTTAGTCGGAATTAGTTACAGGACTCAACTGATAATGGTTTCTAGAAGATTCAAGAAGCAATTTCTTAAGAAGACAGTTGAAGACCTAGGCTATAAATATTAGTTCCAGTCCCAATATAAATAACGTTTTTACAAAAGAGAAAATCTGATTGTACAATACTTAGACTAAATTTGTGTTTAAAAGTGCAAAATAAGAGAGTAAATACATCTATAATGTGAAGCTCAAAAATATCTTTCCTAGAGAGAGAAAACAAGGCTAGTGCCTAAAGAGGCTAATGCAAATAAAGAATACTTTGTGAGAGAGACTTGAAGAGGCTTTACAAGTATAGAAAGAATATTTGAAAACTTGAAAAGTATGGTGAAATCTCAGACAAACTCTAAGGACTAGACATAGCTCAAGGTTTACGGTGAACTAGTATAAAATCTCGGCGTCTATTCTCTAACTCTTATTTTTTAATTTTCTTGTTGTTAAAAGAGTAGACAATAATTTTTGCGATTGCATTACTTATCAACTTTAGTAAAGTATTTTTGTGATCAATTGAATTTTGTAAAGAAATTTAAGAAATCCCAAAAGATTAATATCTTAGAAAAGTGTACACAATTCAACCCTCCTTCTTGTGTATTTTACATATTATACGTGATTTCTATATTAACATGCGATTTACTTCAAATATCACTATAAACTCTTTATTTGAGTGAATGTTCCCTGATACATGTTTAAATTAATAATATCAAGATGCAGACACTAGATTGATACTCTGTAAAAATCCATTATGATCATATCATGAATTATAATGAAACACATATGAGTTCACCACTCATCAAGATTATGGTTCATAATAAAAAAATAGTAAAGTGTATGTTTTAAGATTAAAGAAATGAACTACTTTAATATTTAAAAAACATATGTGATTTTAGATTCATTTAATAGTGCGATTATCGATAATCAACTACTATCATGATATGAAACTCGTCATTGCTTTGAAGCAAAGTGCTTTACTTACACGGAGATAAATCATAACACTATAGTCCAAACCATAATCAAGCAACCAACTTGATTATTCAACTGTGAATCAATTAATTTAGATTCTAATAATATACATGTTTCCCATTCATCTCCATGTATATGTATATTATTTACAAAAGAATCTTAGCACCTTATGACTTGTTATATAATGCTTAGACATGTAAAAGAAAACTCTTTTATTTCATTAATAATAAATATTTTCATTACAAAACTATAATTGGAAGAAAATTAAGTTACATATAAATACACTTGCTTTCTATGGCACTATATTTACATAACGCCAACAATCTCCAACTTGCTTTAATTCAGGTATGACATATCCCTCATTTCCATCCCTTCTAGGTGACCCTTAAAGCTCTTTTGAGATAATGTCTTTGTGAAAGATCAGTAAGGTTGTGCTTTGTAGGAATCTTTACGACATTCACCTTTCCATGTTGTATTATCTCCTTTATGAGATGATACTTTCGCTCAATGTGCTTGGCAGTTTTATCATTTCGAGGTTCGTTTGAATTAGCCACTGTCCCACTATTATCATAATAAAGTGTAATGACCTTTTTTGCCTCAGGAACCACCTCCAAATCATTTAGGAACTTACGAATCCAGACTACTTCTTTTGCTACTTCACAAGCAGCAACATACTCAACCTCCATAATCAAATCAACAAGACAAGATTGCTTGATACTCCTCCAGAATATGGCTCCACCTTCTAAAACAAATGTAGAACTAGAAGTTGGTTTTCTTTAATCAAAATCTGATTGGAAATCGGAATCTATATATCCCATTGGAATAAGATTATTTCTAGAGTAAACAAGCGTTAAGTTCTTCGTCCTACGAAGATACTTCAGTATGCATTTCACCGCAATCCAATGCTCCTTTCCTAGATTAAACTGAAATCTACTTACCAGTCCTAAATATCTAGTCTAGTGCAAAGCATTGCATACATTAAACTTCCAACTGACGAAGCATATCGAATGTTATACATGCGTTCAAGCTCCTCTTCGATTTTAGGTGCTTGTTCGTTTGAAGGTTTGATTCTATGTCTAGTAGGTGTGAAACTTCTCTTAGAATTTTGAATGGAAAACTTACTGAGCATATTCTCAACGTAGGTTAACTGAGATAGGGCTATCCATTTGTTCTTTCAATCCCTTATAAATTTGATGCCTAGAACATAGTTAGCCTCTCCCAAATTCTTCATTGAAAACTCTTTATTCAGCCATCCCTTAAGTATAGATAACATTCCCACATCATTCCCAATAAGCAAAATGTGATCAATAAATAGGATTAGAAAAATAACCTTTCCATCTTGTATCCTTTTACAGACACAAGGCCCATCTACGTTTTGATAGACTTATCAAACCTAATGTTTCAAGACCTAGATGTTTGCTTAAGTCCATAAATGGAGCTTTGCAACTTGCAAACCTTATACTCATTACTTAGCTCAATGAATCCTTCTAATTGGGCCATATAAATGGACTCCTTAAGATCCCCACTAAGAAATGCAGTCTTGACATCCATTTTCCATATTTCATAATCAAAATAGGATGCTATGGCCAAAAGATTTTTGATGGACTTAAGTATGACAACCGGAGAAAAAGTCTCCTCATAGTCTATACCCTCTTTTTAAGTATAACTCTTAGCTACCAATCTAGCTTTAAAGGTCTCTACCTTTGCATCTGATCCTCTTTTCCTTTTGTAGATCCATTTACACCCTTTGGTTTTTAAATTTGGTGGTATACCTAAAAGGATCTAGGCTTCATTAGCGAACATGGAATCTATTTTCGATTCCATCACCTTGAGCCATTTTTCTGCATCAACATCATTAATAGATTATGTATATGTAATGGGGTCGGTGTCTTCTTAGTATGAGATGGCAATAAAGCCTTCTCCTAGACCTAGATATCTATCTGGCTATCTCACAACCCTCCCACTACATCTAGGCGTAACTTGATGTTCAGGTTGGTCTTTCAATTTAACTCTTGAATCCACTTCGACTTCTTATTCTATCATATCCAAATCAACTCTTGCTTTAGATTAAATAACTAACTCCTTTAGTACTGCTTCACTTCTTCCTTTGTGATTTCTCACAAACTCTTCCTCTAGGAATGTCATATTTGTTGACACAAATACCTTCCTATCCTAAGGACTATAAAAATAATACCCATGAGTTCCTGTAGAATATCCTACAAACAAACATACTTATAACCTTGGTTCCATCTTTGTAGATTCAGGTCTTAGAATATGGGCTGGGCAGCCCAAAGTCTTTAAGTGCCACAATGAAGGAACTCAACCAGTCTACAACTCCCTAGATGTTTTAGGCACTGATTTGGATAGAGCAAAGTTAAGAAGATATGTTACCATTTGTATGGCATATCCCCAGAATGATTCTGAAAGACTAGCGTAGGACATCATTGGTTTTACCATTTCTAATAAAGTCCTATTTCTCCTCTTAGCTACACCATTCTATTGAGGTGTTCATGGAGCTAAAAAATTAGAAACAATTCCATTTTCAATTAAATATTGCTGGAACCCTCTAGATAAGTACTCACCACCTCGATCCGATTGAAGTTGTTGTAGTAGCTTTCCTAGTTGCTTCTCAGCTTCAGCTTTGAATTCTTTGAACATTTCCAAAGATTCACTCTTTTTACGCATCAAATATAAATAGCCATGTCTTGAGTAATCATTTATAAAGGTCATTAAGTATTCATAACCTCCTCCAGCTTGTACATTCATGGGCCCACACCCATCAGTTTGTACCAGTCTAATATGAATTTAGATCTATTTCCTTTAAAAGGAAATGAGGCCTTGGTCATCTTTCCTTCAATACAAGATTCACAAGTGGGTAATGGATCTTTATCCAACACTGTAAGGATCCCATCCTTTACTAACCTATCAAGTCTTTTTTGATTGATATGACTCATTCTTAAGTGCCACATATATTTTAAATTAATGCTAGAGACATTGGAATGTCTTAGTTTTATCAATTCTGTGGTGTTTAATGAGCCTGTCATAGGTTCTATAAAGAACAATCCTTGTTTAATTATTGCATCACAAATAAAATCCTTATTCTCATATATTGAAACATCATTTTCAAAATATAAAGAATTACTAGATTTTATTAGACAAAAAGTAGAAATCATGTTCTTTACAATCATTGGCATGTAATAAACATCCTCCAAATATAATCTATGATCACTAGGAAAGTCTAAGATAACTACTCCCACTGATTCTGCTAAAAGATAGGATCCATTTGCTATCTTAACTTAAAACTAGACTTTAGGTAGTCTTTTCCTTTGCTAGAACCCCTGCAAAGAATTGCAAACATGGTTAGTGGCTCTTGAATCAAATATTCAAGAATCAAATAAATCCATCATATTTCTAGTTCCTAACAAACTTAGGAAACCCATACCTTTTTTGCTTTTGAGGGACTCAAGGTCGACTGGACAGTTTCTTTTTCAAGTGGCCCATCTCATCATGGTTTGGCCTTGACCCCTGTTTGGTCCTTCTTTTTGATTGGACCGTTCTTCTTTTGCTATCCCTTACACTTGAGCTTAGGAGAAGATGCTACATTAGCTTCTGGCCCATAGGCCCTAATATTCAATATCTCCTCCATACTCTGGAGAGTATTCATCAACTTACTCAAGGTGTAATCCTTATTGTTGAGTTCATAATCTAACTTAAACTGCTGAAAATAAGAGTTTTAGATATTGATGATCATAATCATCTACGTGTCCACATCCATATCCCCCCAAGCATCTGATCCTTAGTGATTATAGAGATTACCTTAAGCATGTAATCCTATACCGGTTCACCAGGCTTTTGTCTAAGTTTATGAAAGGTTTAGATAGTTTTCACTCTTGCAGACCTAGTCCTCACACTAAACATCTCATGTAGGTGATGGACAATTGCACTAGTAGTTTTCATCTACGCAGTTTGCTTTTACAACATGCCACTGACAGAAGTTAGAATATAACACTTAGTAGTCTTGTCAAGATTTTACCAACACTCATGTTGTTGGACTTTCTCAGGAGTTGAATCTCCTCTCAGAGGTGAAGGTTTATTTTTAGTTCAAACCCATAAAATATGTTTATATTGATAAACAATGTCAAGGTTCATCTCCATTCATTAAAATTCTTTCTGTTTTTCAATTTTTGATTTGTCAAGAGTAAAGTGAGTGGATTCATTTTGTGGTTAATTATGTCTGAAAATATAAATTATTAAAAACATGAGCATACTAGTCAATAATGATGATAATGCAAGATAAATATCATCTTTATTTAGCAATTCAATGCCAAATGTGTAGCTGCACATTCATCCCTAATTAAAAACAAAATTACACTTTAATTTCTTAAAATTTTTGTTTTAATTTAATTAATCTAATTAATCAAATTAAACCAAAGTCTAGCTTATTTCTAAATGTACATTTAGGTTTCTAATTGACCATTAATTAGTGCAAATCCAACATTTAATTATAAGCTGTAAAACCTCCATTTATATTTCTTACATTGCTTGATAACCTTTCTTGAAGTCAAATGGGGAATCTTATTGAACTTAGGTAATTCAAGCTCCAATAAGCCTAAAATTAATTTAATCTCATTAAAAATAATTCTAGTTTATTATTTAAGTATCATTCCACTAAAGACAATTAGTTAAAGTCTTGAATTATTATATATTATGAGAACACATATTTCACGTCCAATTGCAAACCTTATTTTGAACCTTATTATAGCCATCCGCACAACAAAAGGTAAAATTACTATTTTGCCTTTATGTTGATTTTTCCTTCTCATCTTGTTGTTAAGACTTGATGGGTAGCTAATCTATCAAACTACTGGCGCCAATTTAATCACTAATCTCCTTAAAACATCTAGAATGGATGATATCACTATAAACTCTTTATTTAAGTGAATGTTTCATGATATATGTTTCAATTAATAATTTCAACATGCAAACACTGGATTAATACTCTGTAAAAATCCATTATGATCATATCAAGAATTATAATGAAACACATATGAGTTCACCACTCATTAAGATTGTGGTCTATAATAAACAAATGCTTAAGTTGTATATTTTAAGATTAATGTAATGGCCCACTTTATTCTTTAAAACATACTTGATTCCAGATTCATTTCATAGTGCCATTATCGATAGTCAACTATTATCATAATATGAAACTCATCATTCCCTTGAAGTAAACTCCTTTACTTGCATGGAGATAAATCACAACACTATAGTCTAAACCATAATCTAGCGACCAACTTGATTGTTCCAATATGAATCAATTAATTTAGATTCTAATAGTATACATGTTTCCTATACATCTCCATGTATATGTATATTATTTACAAAAGAACCTTAGTACGTTATAACTAGTTATATAATGCTCATACATATAAAACCAAACTCTTTTGTTTCATTAACAATAAATATTTTCATTACAAAATTGTAACTGGAAGAAAATTAAGTTATATGCGAATACACTTGCTTTCTAGGCCATTATATTTACATAACTCTAACATTTTAAACATTAAACGACATATGTTATAATAGAATTCAAAGTTTATAATTCCTTTACCTCTTTAACTTCAAAGAACCAGTTGAACCAGCCCTTCCAAACAATCGACACACATAAAGATTTGCAAGTGAAAATGATCCAAAACTAAGCAAAATTCCTGAAGTTTAGAGTGGTGAGTAGTTTCAGTTGAAAGGAGAAAAAATTAGTGAGGGGGTTGTCAAACTAAGCTGGAGTGATTCAGCTCTTGATTTGCTAGGTGTCCTCAAATTAACAAGGCATATGTCTTAATGCCTGTAATGCCATTTGCCTAATTAAGATGCTACCATTAATCACCCTCAAAACCACTCCACATGTCAATCATCTAATGGTGCCAAATGTCATTTAAAATATAGGTGTAGTCATACTAATTTTCATATATCAACATCACTTAGCACTTGATACTTTTCCTAGTCCAAAAATATTCCAAATTTTAGAAATTCCTAAAATTCACTAAAATTTCGAAATAATACTAACAGTCTCAAAATAAATTTTTATCATCAACAAGTCACGATTCACATTTTAAATCAAATTATTTAGTCAATTGTACCCAAAAAAAAGTCAATAAATTCATGAACAATTATTTTAAATGTCTACACTAAATATTCACATGTGTGAACATATAATGATGCATGAGCATGCAATGCACTTCTAATTTCTCGCAGTACGCTCCGTTCACAATTCTAGGGTCTAGCCCCGAACATGGGATGTTACAAAGTCTTAACACCAAGATGAGATCCTGTGTATTATTCACCATATAGAGTAAAATAGGATATCTAGAAGGAAAAACCAATATAAGGGAAAAATAGTGATTTTACCCTTTATTGTGTGGATGGCTATAGTAAGGTTTATAATAGGGTTTGTAATTGGACATCTTATTTGAAATTTGTCTTCTCATAATATTTAGTAATTCAAGAGTTCAACTAATTTTCTTTAGTGGAATAACATTTAGTTAATAAGCTAGAATTATATCTAATGAGATTAAATTAATTATAGGATTATTGGAGCTTGAATTTTCTAAGTCTAATAAGATTCCCCACTTGGCTTAAAGGAAGTTTATCAAGCAACGTAAGAAATATAAATGGAGGTTTTAAAGCTCATGATTGAATCTTAGTCTCGCATTACTTAATAGTTAATTAGGAGCCCAAATGAAAATTTAGAAATGGGCTAGACTTTAGTTTAATTTGATTAATTAAATTCAAACAAAATTCTTAAAGAAATGAAAGTGCAATTTTGGTTTTATTAAGGATGAATGTGCAGCTACACATTTAGCATTGAATTGCTAAATAAAGATGGTATTTATCATGCTTTATCATCATTAAATGGAGTACTGATCTTACCATTAAATGGTTTAATGGTTGACTTTTAATGATGGCTTGTAATGTAAAATTTTAGCATTCATTTGATTAGTGATGAAAAAGGTGTATTTGATGGATGATCTTGCTTTTTTCATCACTAAAACCAAAATTGACATGTCATTTTAGGTTATTGGTCTTTTCATATAGCCATCTTAAAACAAATAAAGAGAGTCTCATTTAATGACTTCTTTATGTTTGATTAAAGAATGAAGTGATGCATTGAATGCTCTTCTCTTCTTTCTTTTCATGCATAACCGAAATTGACAAGATGTAAAAGAGGTGTTCTTGCATTTTTTTGGACTCACTCTCCTTTCTTGCATGTGTTAGCCGAAATTTGCTTGAGAGGTGTCTCATCTCTGGATTCCTTCTTCTAAAAAAATCTCCTCCAAAGTTTTCTTCTACTATCTTACTAAAGGATATTGTTAGCCGAGTTGTCCAAGAAGAACAAGTGGTAGATCGGATTGGACGAGGATACAATATCGAGAAGAGGATACAATAACAAGAAAAAGATACTTCACTTAGGAGAGGATATATTGTCAAGGATAGGATAGCACAGCGAGGAGTTAAAGCTGCAATGAAGGAGTCAGTAATATAATCTCCATCTTGTACTTATGATAATCTTCATCCACTTTCCTCATCTCTTGGTCTTCTATAAGATAGGGTTAAGCTTGGTCTTCTAGTAGTTCTTCTTGTTCTTCCCCATTTCTAAATGAAATAGCTTCATATTGCTCTCGTTGATATAATTTCATAGCTTAGAGAGTCTTCCACACTTCTCTTACAAAATTTGTGAGAAAGTTATCTTAATTGAATCTCCAGGTTGTGAATAGAAGAGGTATGATTTTATGTTACTTGATCAAATTGTTTTCCAATCTCATCAGGGTCTCTTCCATGTCTGTTAGCTTATCCATGATTTTGTCCAATTTGGAATCCTATGAACTGGACTCACCTTGTTGAAAATCAAATAGGTCTTGATGTCCCATGTGAGTACTTACACTGTTAGACCAATAGAAATCTGGGTGGTTCTACCACCTCGAAGTGTACAGGTTTATATCAGGATGATAATTTCCCCAAATAAGTTGGGGCTTATTGAAATTTGCATGACTACTTGGCTCCCTATAATATACATCCTCCTTGACCATACTTTTAATCTCTTCTTAGCATTCAACTCTTAAGACTCCCCATTATTGTCCGGTGATATCCAAGTTGATATGTTGTCTACTTTATGCCTAGTTTTTTCATAAAAGATGGTGAAAAATCCTTAGACTATAAGAATTAAACTAATAGCCTCCCTAGCAATGGTGTCAAAAACTTGATCGGGTGTTTTATTATGTGTAAGTTTTAATATTAAAACCTTGATCATCTGTAAGCACATGGTTCATTATCGTAGTACCAAAGGTGTCGATCCCATAAAAGGGGAGTTAATTTAAGGCCAAAAATAGAAACAAAAATCCAAAATGCAATAAAACTAAAAATGAGAATTCAATTCAATCAATCAAATTAAGAATTAAAAACGAATATACTAATTATTAAGCAATTGTACACACCAAGAATCAACCGAAAGAAATTACGAATTGAGATAAAGGGAATTTCACCTATCTTTAATGCTAACCTAACTGATTATGAATTATCGGATTATTGGTTCTAGACTATCCTAGGATTGATTACTCTCTCTCGAGTTATAAACATTACATTAAATCATAAACGTTAATTGGATTATGGGAGCTGCAACCTCTGAATTTACAACCTATATAAAACCCTAATTAGTTCTAAAATTTTCTAATAAACTATTGGAAACCTATATAAGTTCTTTCTTTATGTAATTTCTCAATCTGAACTAATTCTTATCTCTATTACATCACCTAACTCGCGTTAGTCCAATTTAATCATTTTTCATTCAATACACAATCTCAGTTTATTACCGAATTATGGAATTATATAATCAAACCAGAACAAATCCAAATAACACATAACAATAAGATTTTCATTAATTCAAGAATAAAACTCCAAATTTGAGTTTAGAACATCCTCAACATTCGAGATCCTTCATAGTTTTCCATTAGTGTGTGTTTTTCTAAGTATTTAGCATGTCTTTCTTACATAATAGGCTATTATTATTATGTTTTAGGACTTATTTTGTATGTTTTTGTTTATTTTGATCTTCATGATTGTTCTTTTATGTTTGATAGTGATTTAGGGTAAGAATTGATCATTTTGATGTAGGAATGGAGGTTGGCCACCACTGTAATTAAGCTAAGGACCCAGAGAGGAGAAGAGAAGTGGATGAGTTGTAAGACAAGAACCCATGATTGTGGGATCCCTAAACTGAAAATACATGCGGGTTTCAGTTATTTTTAGGTTTTTATGACTATATAAGGGTACAAATCCTTAAGGCTGGTGTTGTGTTATGATAACTTGCCTCTTTGAGGTAAAAATTAGATTTAGAGCCTAGAGTGTTGGACCCCGATCCCGAACCATTCTATTAAATGATAAATTGTTTGTGATTATTTATATGTAGAAAAAAAAGGAAAATTTTTAAACTTGGAATGAAATAGAAAAGACGGTTTAGACACAAGATGGGTTATATGTGATATGT
>JANSVA010040454.1:0-13632 GCA_025504915.1 Erythroxylum reticulatum | reverse complement strand
ATTAGAGATAAGAAACCCGGATTTTTGTCATGAACATGCATCATACATATTCAATATACATGAGTGTGCATAATTGAATTCATAATTTTGCCCAATAGTAATATATGTTTGTATCGAATGTTTTAGAGGAACCCTTAGAGCGACCGATTCCAGATATTGCTAGGACGTCGAGGCAATAAGCAATAAGGGAGGTTTTGTAAGTAATCTTAGAAAATATTTTGTGTAAGTAATTTAGATGGTCAAATTTAATAGTTTTGCTTTGATTGTTTTGTTTGCTACTGCTTTTGGTCCATTGAATGATTTGCAAAGCTGTCAGATGATATGTTGAATTTTTGGCATGAAAGCCATGATTGGCTAATTATGATGAACATGAAATGAATTTGTTTGATTTTAAAACTGTCAAGTCCAATTCGTGGGTAAATAGGCATGCCTAGAAGGGTCTGCAGCTACTTCTGTTATTGACACTTCAGTTTCTCCTGTATCGACACTTCGATGTCTCCTGTATTGACACTTCGGTGTCTCCTGATATTGAGACATATGTCTCTCCTGTTGATACCAATTATGGTATCTCCTGTATAAGTCTTGTTATCCGCTTCTGTAAATGGATTTTTCAGTCAGATGATTTTGTATTCTGATTTATGTTTGACTCTGATATAAACAAGAAATTGTGTTCTGATTATGAATGGTTTATACCCTTATGTGAGACTCATTTCTATTTTTCGTGCAATCTGTTTGAGATCCAATATTATATATTTGAATTGTTTTTTTTCTATAAACTGTTAATGTATGCTTCTGATATATCATGATTGTGTATAATTAATTGTCAATTTATGCATAGATTAGTTATTCCTTACTAAGCTATATGCTTAGCACGGTGGATTTTCCCCGTGTAGGTTCTGAGAGAAGGACATAGGACTGGGACGAGTCAATCGCAATGGACAATGAATTCTGAATCTTGTTTTGTTAAAATTGTATTTTTGGAGTTTGTTTTGGCTTGTCTTTGATGTATATGACTTTGGATTTATTTGAAGGTTGTAATAACCTTAATTCAGGTTGGTTCCGGTTTGGAACAAGTTGTAATTAAGATCAGTGCTTTATGATTTATATTTTCTCTGAACTGCTTCTGCTTTGAGCTATTGAGATTGCGTGATCAATGTTTCGTATATTTTAGTTTTGTTTCAATTTTGTATACATGTATGTTATGTTGTTTGCGTGGCGCCCCCGTATCCTCCCAGGGGGTATTAGGGCGTAACACTCTTCTAGTTCTTATGTTGTTTCTTCAAGTCCATGGTGTTGCCAGAGTACTTTCACCAAAGGTATTTGCTTGTTTCTAAGTTGTCCAACTTCTCTGGCTAATATAGAAACAAACCCTTCTTCATAAGACAAATTCGGATGTACTTGAATTTCTTACACAGGAATCTTATGTGTATCATCATACTGATATCTTCTTAGCATCGAAACATGAAACACATCATATAACTTGGCCAATTCTTTAGGAAGAGCTAATTAATAAGCTACTGGTTCGATTATCTTAAGAATCTCATATGGACCAATATATCACAGACTGAGCTTACCTTTCTTACCAAAAAGAAGTATATTCTTCCACGGCGACACTTTCAAGAACATTTTATCACCTACTTGATATTCAATATCCTTCCTTTTCAGATCCATATATGACTTCTGTCTATCACTGGCAGCTTTCAACCTATGTTAAATAACTTGAACTTTTTCTTCAGTATTTTTCACAATATCAGGCTCGATCATATTGTTTTCACTCAATTCGGTCCAACACACCGAAGTTCTACATCTTCTATCATACAACGCTTCATAAGGTGTCATGACAATGCTAGTTTGATAACTGTTAATTATCCTAACTTCCTGGAAACTCTAACACACAACCCCAAATTATGTCTTCTAATATATGTATAACCCGTTCAGACTGTCCATCTGTCTAGAGATGGAAAGTAGTACTGAACTTAACTTGAGTACCTAAAGCCTTTCTAGAATCTCGAAGTAAATCGAGGATCACAATCATAAATAATAGATAACAGTACTCCATGTAATCCCATTATCTCATCCACATATAGGTCTGCAAGCCTATCCAAAGAATAATCAGGACGAACAGGCAGAAAGTGAGCATATTTGGTAAACTTATCCACAATTACCTATACAACATCATATTGTCTTTGAGTGAGAGGAAGCCCAATGACAAAGTCCATGGTAATATTAATACAATTCAACATCTTCTTTCATAGAAAAATTAGATTGTTTACCTTCCTGAGTAGCCAAGATAAGTTATTGTAACTTACCATCAGCTCTCTAAGCATCACAAATCTCTTACCTCAAAGTAGGCCTTGCTTTCAACTGGGCTATTAGAGCTCCATCAGATACAAGTTCCCATTCACTCTGCTTCATTGATAATGTTGAAATGGTCTTCTAACTCCAATCATTAGCCACGACATTAACCTTACTCGGATGGTAGTCCACAATACAATCATAGTCTTTAAATAGTTTCAACCAATGTCTTTATCTTAGATTAAGTTCTTTTTGGGTAAGAAGATACTTCAGATCTGCGAAAATTCTATACCTTTCAACATACAAGTAGTGCTACCAAATTTTCAAGGCAAACATTACTGTTGCAAGCTCCAGATCATGTGTAGGGTAATTCTGTTTATGTGACTTTAGTTGCCTAGAGGAATAAGCAACTACCTTTCCATCCTGTATCAAAACATAACCCAAACCATTTTTAAATGCATCACTAAACATAACATACTCCTTACCAGAAGTAGGTTGAGTCAATACAGGAGCTTCAGTAAGCATACTTTTCAATTGTTCAAAAATATTCTGACATCTATCAGATCATTCATACTTCACTCCTTTCCGTAACAGTTTAGTTAAAGGGGATGTTATCACCGAGAACCCCTTCATAAACTGGCGATAATAACCAACCAAAATTAGAAAACTTCTCACTTCTGTCACATTTCGTGGTGGCTTCTAGTTAACAATTGCTTCTATCTTACTATGATCAACTCTAATCCCTATATAAAAGACAACATCTCCTAGAAAAGATACCTCTTGAAGCCAGAAATCACACTTGCTCATCTTAGCATACAATTGTTTTTCCCACAGGGTCTGTAACACAATTCGGAGATGCTTAATACGGTCATGTTTATTCTTAGAATATACCAAGATATCATATATAAACACCACAACAAATTGATCTACATAAGGTCTGCATACTCTATTCATCATATCCATAAATGCCGCTGGAGCATTAATTAACTCGAATGGCATTACTAGGAATTCATAATGTCCATAATGAGTCTTAAATGCGGTATTCGGTACATCCACATCCTTTCCTCAAAGTTAATAGTACCCTGATCATAGATCTATCTTTGAAAACACTCCTACATCTTTCAACTGATCAAACAGGTTATCAATCCTTGGAAAACAGATATTTGAACTTTACTGTGACTCTATTTAATTGTTTGTAATCGATGCACATCCATAGTGTACCATCTTCTTCTTAACAAACAAAACTGATGCTCTTTATGGTGAGACATTGGGTCGAATGAACCCTTTATCTAGAAGCTCTTGTAACTACACCTTCAACTCCTTTAATTCAGTAGGAGCCATTATATATGGTGCTCTAGATATAGGATCAGTGCTAAGCATGACTTCAATAGACAATTCCACTTCCCTTTCAGGAGGAAGTCCAAGTAATTCCTTAAGAAACACATCTGAAAATTCATTCACCACCGGAATATCTAGCAATTTATAACCCTTCTTCTTATAATCAAGCACAAAAGCTAGATAAGCTTCACATCCCTTCCTGAGGAGCTTTCGGGCTTGCATAGAAGATACTATATTAGCTAAATAACTAGTGTGGATGCCATGCAATACTGTTTCAGGCTGATTAGCTTCCTAAACATAACTATCTTTGCATTATAATCATCTAGTGCCTGATGCTTAGACAACCAATCTATACCTAGAATAAAATCAAATTCATAAAAAGGAATCCTAATCAGATCTACTATATATTCACTTTCTTGGATCCTAATAGGACAATTCCTAAACACTTGATTAACCAACACAACACTACTACTACCCAAAGGACTGGTTACATTAATCTCATACTTTAGTTGATCGATAGGCATCTCCTTATCAGACATTTCTCTAACATAGATATAGGAATGAGTAGATCTAGGATCAATCCATGACTTTCAGAATTAAAGAGAGAAACAATATCAGCAATGACTTCAGGTGTGTCCTGATCCTCATGAGCTTTCAATGCATAAGCCCCAGCTGAAGCAGAAGACATAGCTAGTCAGTCCAAAATTTTCGATTGGGTACTCAAATTTGGTATGTTCTAACCAGATCCTCTATAACTTCTACTACTTCCTCTATTCCTAGTAGATGTATGAGAGACCTCCCTACTAGCTTGCGATGTCTAAGACTATTTTAGAGGGCAATTGGCTATCAGATGCTCAGTGCTGCCACATTAAAAACATGCACCTGTAGCCCTCTAATAAACACCCCAATAATATATAGAGCAATGAGGGCACTCTAAGGCACCAAAACCTCAGCCTACAGAGGAACCCCTACCAGTAGCAGTCGATGAGGGAAAATTTTGTTGCCTTCCCCGAACCACAGATCTCTAAGTAAATTCTAGTGCAGAGGAAGCACCTTACCAATTTTGCTTGCCCAAAAACTGACCTCCTCTAGCAAAGCCCTTCATTGACTCCTTTCTCTCTTAACCATCTCTTGCCTTTCTATTTTCATAGCAACTTGCACCAGTTGATGGTAATTCACTTGCTACAAAAGGGTAAATGATGCCAGATGTTCCTTGATAGAATAATTCAAACCATCCTCGAACTGTGGACACCGAAACTCCTTAGTATGTACTGGTTCAAGGGTATATTTACTGAGTCGATTGAATTCCTCGTCGTACTTAGCAGTCGACAAGTTCCTCTGTTTCAGGTTTAAAAATTGCTTCCATTTCTCCTTTCTGTAAGCCTCTATAATCTACTTAGATTTAAACTCTTAGGAAAAAATCTCAAGTCAGAGGCACCGGTAGCTGAGGATTCCTCAAAACGAACTTCCACCATTCATAGGCTGCTTCCTGAAGAAGAGAGACAGCATAGTGCACCATTTGATTTAGTGGACAACTGATTTCATCTAACACCCTCTTTACTTTCTCAATCCATAATTTAGTTCTTTTAGGTTCCTCTAATGATGTCCTAGAAAATTCTTCAGTTCCATACTTCCACAGTTAATCAATCGGAGCCTTAAGTGCAGTTATACGATGCAGTAACGTCATAATATCCTGAGACAACTTAACTAAAGCCTCTCCCTGAGCTGGAGGAGAAGGTGACACCTTAGCTTTACCTCGATTAATGCTAAAGGGTCCAGATATCAATAGACGAGATCACTCAAGATTATTACTCTTAGCAACCTCATTAATGGGTTCGTGAGGTCTTTCCATATTTAATTCTACAATCAAAACATAGGACAAAGCACATTAGACCAAAACACAACTTTTACACTCAAGTGTAAGAGTAATTAAGTGGGTTAAAATAGAATTGCCTAAACCATGCTTTAATTCCAAACTATGTAACACCCACATACCCTCTTGAAGGATATGCGGATGTTACCTAAGACAGGACTTTTACATATGAAAACAATACAAACCATTGTCAGAAATTCAAACAACCAATCTTTACTTTTTCATATATATTCGACTTTAAACATAATTTAACTAGCACACTGAATTTATCTGAATACATGCTTCAATTACAACACCATCCTGAATTAAAGTTATTACATTACAAACCCTTAAACAAAATAGTACATATCTTAAGTTCAAATACACTCTGTTTTACAATATCTACAAAATTTTAACAAAATACATCATGTCTCATATTATTACATACAACTCAAACATACATTCCCAATGCAAAACACATTCTTCATTAGCCACTGCAGTTGTTATTATCTTAGTCTTCAAACCCTCCTATCTGAACCTACATAGGGATAAAACCACATTGCTATTCATAAAGTTTAGTAGGGAATAAACTAAATAGGATATAAGCTAACAACTGTTTCAAACAGTCATCCAAACATTCACATATTCAAAATCACATAAGATTATAATTAGTGTTTACTTATCCATTTTCAAATCAAACCAAAATATCATAAAGCTCATAATAAAATATAACATATCAGAATAGGTTACACATTTGCTTCAGAGCAAAACTCACAAATTTCAAAGTTGAATATTATAATATCATAACACAACTTGTCTGTAACAAAACAAAATTTTCTCATTTCAGAACAGAGCTTAGATGTTTCAGATCAAAGCTTATTTATATCAGAATTGAGCATATAATAGAATAAAAAACAAGTTAGTATGTTAATCTTTTATATAAAAGTGGGTAACAGGACTAATATAGGAGATACTGTGATCGGCATCACAGAACAAGAGAGACTTATGTCTTAATAACAGGAGACACTGAAGTGTCAGTAATAAGAGACAGCAAAGTTTTAATAATAAGAGACATCGAAGTGCCACAGGAGCAGTTGCAGAACCTTTTACGCATGTCTATTTACCCACGACTAGGACTTAACAGTTTTAAAACAAAATAGGTTCATTTTAGAATTCTCATGTAAGGAACATATTGCAACACATACCACTTTATTCCATTTTGTTCAACTTGAAGTATTCAATGATTTCCAAATAAACTAACGTGTCATCCAATTACCAGTATGTGCAACAATGCATCAATAGAGGTATTGAGTCATCACAAATTATATATATTCACTCAAATAAAAAGAATTCCAACACAATCCCAAATATCAAACTCCTTAGACACTTAATTGTTCAGAAATTAACACAAAATCATTGCAGAAATTCCCAATTAATAATGCATAATTAAATGAAGTGTTACTCAATTAAATTGAATACCAATTTTAAGTTCATAACACACCTTAAACAAGCCCAATTAAGTCCTATTATACCAAATAAACTTAACCTTATATAGTTCATCAATTGCACAAAATCTTTTTTTTTCCACCTTCCTAATCATTTCCTATAATTGTGGGATAAGTGACCTGAATCCTCTAAACAATTTTTTTCACAAGACAAGTTTTTGGATCAGTTTTGTATGGCCAATTTGTCTTAGAAACTGATGTTTTTAGACAATATATTCTTCTAAACAAATGTTCCTCTATGTATTAAGTTTCAAAGGAAATAAAGTTAATGTAATTTGGTTCATTATTCTAAGAGTTATATCCAAAATACTATAGACTATTCTCAATCGTGGACAACAACCACAACTCAACTTCAAACCAAATTTCAAAACCCTCAGTGACTGAAATCAAATTCGATTCTTTTATGAAATTTGTAGATATATGTATCTAGTTTAATCTGAATTTAAATTCATCTCATTTTGATGTTCAGTAGAACCACTCCTTCTAACAAGTATCTAGCATGTATCAAGTTTTTAACCTCAATTCTTCATTATTTTAGCACATATTTTATCCACTTCAAACATCAAACAATACATATTCTAACATGAAATCAAGTTTAGTATTCTCTTACCTCTTTAAACTTCAAAGAACAACTCCAAGATCAAGCTGAACTAAGCTTCCAAGCAATCAGCATATACCTATAATTAAGGTGCAACTTTTAACACCAACTAGATAATAATACATAGAGTTGCAAGACCTACTTCTTGATGAAATAACTTACAAAAATGGTGATCCAATATTCAACAAAGTTCCAGAAGTTAAGAGGGGTACTAGGAGAATTTCGGTGGAGAGAAGAGAGCAAATTAAAGAATGAGCAAAATAGAAATTGCTCCAGCAGAATTTGCCACGTCCAAAGCTAGGTGATATTGAATTGGAGCAACATATGTCTCCATGCATGAGCTTCACGTGTCCCATGTAGGTGCTGCCATGTGTCAATGATACATTAGGCCATATGTCACATACTTAGTGCTACCATTTGTCAATGTATGAACTATGCCATTTATCAATGCTTTAACCATGACAAATGTCACTAACTTATGAGGTTAATCGTTCTAATTTTCATTTACTAACTTAACTTGCCACTTGACAATTTTTCCTAGACCAAATGTACATTTAAATACTAAATTCTCTAATGGCATCAATTAATTCCAATTCACTAAGTATGATCCACTTGATCAAAAATTCAATTCATGTCTTTCATATTCTAATCATAACACAATTCTAACTCCTATCACACATGTACTTTAATAAACACGTATTATTTCAACTAAGGTGTACTTTGGGGCCTTACAAAACTTCCATAAACAAAATGATTTCATTTTGTTTGTAGCAAAATGGCTTTGTTTTGTTACATTAAAAAAGAACTTACACAAGAAAAACAATATTGTTTTTCTTTTAAAGCAAAATGATGTCGTTTAAGTTACATGCAACTTAAAAATAGAAGACAAAATGTGTCGATTTATGGAAAGAAAAATGACGTCGTGTAAGTTACGTACAAGTAAAAAAATTAGAAACAAAATGATGTCGTTTTGCTTCTCATTAAACTCCCACCCATTTCCCTCCCCCCTCACCTAGTCACAATAATACTCCTTCTGTCGTTTTGCTTCTCATTAATCTCCCACCCACTTCCTTTCCCCCTCAGCTAGTCATGGCAATACTATTTCTGGTTCTTCACTTCTTCTTCACATCATCTGTTTTGTTCTTCATCTATTCTTCTTCTTGGTGTTACCCATTCACATTCTTCCTTCATTCTTCTTCTTCATGTCATCTATCCTTTTCCTAGCTCCTTCGTTACTCGTTGCAAGTGTGAAGTCACGAACACCACTAGCTAACCAACGTATTATTATTAATAAGTTAATCTCTCTTCTCAAATTTTTTGTTAATAGTTGATTGTTTGGAGATTATTATGGTTTGGTGATTATGATTTGGTTAATTTGAGAACTTCGTATGTTAATAATGGGAATATGGGATAGTGTATATATAGTGTTTGATGAAATGCCTACCCTTTTAATGCATGTATAGTGTATGTTTAAAGAAAAATTTTAGGTGGCATTTAGCTTTCTTAAATGAATTAAATATATAACCTATAATTGTTTAGGTCTAAAAACTTTATGCACTACTAGTATACAGTTGGTAGATGGATAACAATCTTAAGACTTGCACATTGGCTACTATGACTTCATTAAGGACAGGAAACTAAGGATCTTCTTTCATGTTTATGCAAAAAGTTACTTTAGATGTTCAGGCTAACATAATCATTCATTTGATCTTAAACAAATTTACACTTAATTATTAATTACTTTTTAAGTATATGACATCACTCATGTGGTCTTGACGATCCTAATAATGGATATATAATCATAATTCTGATTTAATTATAGATGCTATAAACTACCACTCAAAGTTTATGGGAATTTATGATTTATTCAAAAGCATCTCAAGTTTTGAGGCATTGCTAGTCAAAATTCACATGACTAATTAATGAGTTTTTCAATTACATATATCCTTGTATTTTAGCATGTAGAATGTCACATTTTCTTTAAAAAATAAAGCATGAGAGATGGTATGAGATACATTGTCCCAATATCCCTTCCCCCTTATGTTACTTACCAATTATTAGACACTTTGAAAAAGACACCGACCCATTACCCACCTTTAGCTACTCCTTATCTAACTGAAGGTAAACAACATGTTACCTTACTTTTCCTTGTACGTAATCATAAATGCAAAAATGGTAGGTTCGTAAGTTTTGATAGACTATAAAACTAAACATGTCCTTTCCTTAATATGAGCTACAAACATATACATGGTTAATGGCATTTCTTTTCCTTAATATGAGTTATAAGCTACAAACATATACTTTCTTAATTCTTATTAATGTGTTTATTTCAATTTCAACCATTATTGTTTTGATTGTTTGTAAATAATGATATGCTCTTGCCTTTCATACTTCTTATATTAACATAATTTATACCTGTGTGTTTTAACTACTAAATATATAAGCGTATGATATTTCGTCATTGCTTCTTATATTAACATAATTTATATTGCCATTAAACATATGTTTTGATTATTTCTAAATAATGATAGGCTCAATTGCTATGATATGCTTAATTGCTCATTTTGATTGTTTCTAACCTCAAGCATTTATATGTTGATTATTTCTAACCTCAACTATTTATATTTTTTTATCAAATGGATGAGCTTATTCTTTCAGTTGAAGTTTTAATCTAGTACCGAAGATAGAAGTGGAAACTTATATTCCAACACTAAGTGAGAATAGAGGTTCAACTAGAACTCAATAATATAAAAGTGAAGTTTTGAATCACTTTAACAAGACTATATCGACCGACGGAATTGAAAAATAGAGTGCAAGTATTGTCAAAAACTGTAAACAAGTGATTCGAAAGGTGGAATGTCTCATTTAAAGAGACATATGGAATCATATACTAGAAGAATGATGGTTTTAGGAGGTCAAACATTTTTGACCCCTAACCTATGACAGGGAAGAATGAATTGACTGTAACAAATTTTGACAACAACATATCAAGGATTTTGATAACTATTATAATTATTGGAGACGAACAAACATTGTCTATGGTTGAAAGCAAAAGATTTAGTATATTTTGTAATTCACTCCAACCGATTTTGAAGGTTTCAAGTTGGAAAAAATTGAGGAGGATATTTTTAAAATTTATGAGACAAGAAGAGAGAGACATTAAGAGCATTATCGAGTGTTAAAGGATGGAGTACTATAACAACAGACATGTAGATAGCTGATAACCAAAGGAAGGGTTATATAACGATGACGGCAAATTATATTAATAATTAGTAGATGTTATGCAATAGACTTTTGAGGTAATTTATATTCTTTAATAATGTTATCATTTACTTTTTCATTATTTTATGAACTTATGATTGATGTTGGTAATATTTGTACATGATAGGTTCATTTATATGCCAACATCAAATACAAGTGAAAAATTGGCAATCATATTGGAAGACTGTTTGATGAATTTGAACATCAACAATAAAGTATCCACCATCATAGTTGACAATTGGAGCACGAATGATGTTATGATTAAGAAGTTGAAGGGTAAGATGCGGGTTGAGAGCTTATTGGTTGGAGGTAAGTTATTTCATATACATTGTTTTGTGCATATTCTTAACTTGATTGTGAAGGATGAGTTGAAGAAGATAAAGGAAGCAATAGATTGTATTCAGAATAATGTTATATATTGGAGTGCAACTCCTAAAAGAGTTGAAACTTTTGAAGATGCTACACAAATTTTATGCATTCCAAGTTCAAAGATGTTGAATTTGGATTGTCCAACCAGATGGAAGTCAACCTTTAAGATGTTGGAATCTACAATCTCATATGTTAAGGTGTTTATTAGACTAGCCTAAAGGGATTCTTCGTATACCTGCGTGCCAACAGAAGATCGATAAGACTTAACAAGAGAACTTTTTATGATGTTGGAATTATTCTATAATGCAACTAAATTGATCTCAAGAACAAAATATCCAGCTTTGCGCAATGTCTTTAGCACTATATCCAACATAAAACATGCTTTATCAATGTGGCTGTTCGACTCTAATGAAGTTATTCGGATTATGGCGAAGTGGATGATGGAGAAGTTGAATTCTTATTGGTCTAAAGTTGGAGATATTGCTACAATGTTATTGTGTTAGACCCGAGATACAAGATGAACAGGGGATAATGCATTGTACGGTGGTGAAGTTCAAGAGCGTGTACATACCATGAAACAATTATGGTATCAATTGTTTAATGATTATTAACTTAGAATGCAACAAACTCATGATTGGGATCTTAGTAGTGCAGGCGGTTCAACTCTGAGTTCAGTTTCAGGTTCGACCTCATCTTTTATCTTATTTTTGGCATATTCTCTTTCACATTTTTTGAAAGAGAAAAGGGCTAGGACTTCTTATAATATAATGGAGTTAGATAAATATTTTTCAAAGATTATATTCCTGAAACTAAAGGTAAGCACTTCGATATATTATTATGGTGGAACAAGTTTGGAAATACTTATCCGATCTTGCAAGTCATCGCACGAGCCTTGTTAACTATTCCATCATCCACCATTACTTCAGAGTCTACATTTAGTACTGGTGGTCGGGTTATTACTCCTCATCATGGTCGACTTCATCCTCGCATTGTGGAAGCCCTTATGTGTGATCAAAGTTGGTTAAATAATAAAAATATTGATGGTTAATGCTTTTGTTTTTAATATATTAATTTATCTATTTTATATTATCTGACCTAATATTGTGTTTTTAATTTTCGTATAGCCACAAGCATTCATGCAGAGGTGACTAGTAAAATTAATTGACCTATTACACGTAATTTTAATTAAATATATGAAGATGAAGTTATATTTAATTTTAATATTACTTCACTAAATATTCCTTTAATTTTAATATGAAATGTCTAAATATAATGTTTGTACATGCAGATAATTTGATCCAAATTGTTGACGATCCTAGCAATAAGTACAATTAGATGCTCTCTCAGTCTTCAGTCTCTAGTATCTAGTGTCCAAGCTTCGTCTGTTCGACATGATATTATCTTAATTTTTGTAAATTGTATCATTTCTTATAAAATGAATTGGATACTCATTTGTATATTGTTATAGTTAATAGATTTCGTTTTATCAATTCTCTCTTGTAACAATTAATAAATTATTTACATAAAATTAAAATTCGTAATTAATTGAATTGAAATTCCTAACTATAATTAACTTAATGAATTTTCCTACAAATTCCTAATCAATTGAACTAAAATTCCTAGTTAATTATTTATTTATATAATCACATCTTTCAATGGAAGGTTATTATTAAATTCAAATTAATTAATTCAACTTTGTTTTTTTAAACATATTAATGTCAAAGTAACTTCAATTAATTAAATTAATAACTTAATTTTAATATTTTTTATTGCTTATAATTTTATTTTTAGTTATACATTAATTTAATATTTGTTGGAGTCTTTACTCCTTAGTAAATTTTATAAAGTATAGAATGTGACATATATCATTTTTAATAAATTTTCTTTATTAAAGTTTATTTAGTTTATTAAAATGTTTGTACGAGAATGTGTATGTTTAGTAGAGATAGATATGCTCTAATAAAAGACAAGTCAACAATAATAGCCTCGTAACTTTTGTACAGTACTAACAAAACACTGAATACCATTGGGTGCCTTGACTTAAAACTTTTACGAGTTAGAAGAGCCAACCCATTCTACTCAATAATATCTTAAAAAAATTCACTTTTTAATAATATAAAAATAATTATGGTAGATTTTAATAAAAGTAATAATTTATAAAGGCATACCAAAAGTATTTATAAAATATATTCTAGTTTTAATAAAATAATAGCTATTTTGAATATAATATACTATAAGTATGTGTTTTTATATTCTTTTGAAATTGATATATTAGGATTAATAAAGTGATTGATTCCTTTTAAGATTTATATAAATAAATATATTCATAATGTATGTATTTTGTAGATATGAAATATAAAATAAAAAAAAGTTTAATGCATTAAAAGTAATCATAATATTTATTTCTTTTAATA
>JANSVA010040362.1:0-13634 GCA_025504915.1 Erythroxylum reticulatum | reverse complement strand
CTTTTGACCAGATATATAATGCTCACACAAATAAAACCAAACTCTTTTGTTTTATTAATAATAAATATTTTTATTACAAAACTGTAACTGAAGAAGATAAGGTTACATGTAAATACACTTGCTTTCCAGGTTACTCTATTTACATAACTCCAACAATTATATCCAATCCTACATATGCAGTACTCGACAGACACTAATAATTCTGTGGCCCAAAGCAAAATTCTTCTCAATTTGATACCAAGTTTGACGGGTTTAACCAACAGACTTAGGCTACTAAAAAATGAGTAAAAACAGTCTCTTCTTAGATCTAGAAACTATACACATCTTTGAAAGATAAGATGTTTCAACTTGATGTTGATCTCAGAAGATGTATTGAAACACAATATTTTGATCCTAATTTCACAAATAAAGAACTTCAAAAGGTGAAAGAATTAACTCAAATAATGGAAACATACATATAAACAGAACAATCTAAGACTGTTTATGTAGCTTATCCGCAACTTTTCTAGTTATCTAAGCTATCTATTCATCCCCATCTTATCCTAAAGCTGCTGATTATAAAAAAGTGTTTAAAAATTGATCTCGTAGTGCTTCGTATAGAGGAGGTACTTGGGTGAGTTCAAACACATTGTGTACATCTGTGTAGGCACTAAATTGAGCTCGATAATTAATCCCTATCTTATTTGAGTTTACCTCTCATTTTACTGGTACATTATAAGAATGGTGACAAAGTCTAAATAATTACTGTAGACTCTAGTATATTCAAGTCACATCTATAGGAATTCTTCTTGAAGTCATCTATAAGAATTCATTAAAGATTTTCAGCTTATTGACAAACAAATTAGGTAAGAGTATTTTGAAATGAATTGTCATTCATTAGACGTAAGAGATCTACATAAAGATTTTCCATGTATGACCAAAAGATATTATTTTCTTAATGGTTTTAATGATATCAATTTTTCTTATACATTCGTCTCATCTTTTCCTAGAGATATACAACCTAAACTCCAAAGGACCATTGCAACTCTATGATGAGATATGAGAGAAATATCTCTTAGAGAAATCTATTAGCTTGCCTGAGCTTCTCTTCATAAACTTTATGATCAAAATTTTTTTCAAGAACATGATAAAAGTGGTCCTATGCTAAAAAAAGCTTATATAAAGCCTTATTTGAAGATCAAGTGTAAGGAGAAAGAAGATTGTGAATGTCATATTAAAAAGAAGTATCATCATAAGAATTTCTCCTAAAGAAAGTTCAACAAATCCCAAATTTCGAATGAAGGTTATTATAAGCCATTCAAAAGATAAAACCAATACATATGTTTGATTTGTTTCAAACTAGGACATTATACTTACTAGTGTCCTAATAAGACAAGGGATTTGAAACTGTTAAAATCCATTGATACTACCATGCCTATCCATTACAATGGTAATATTGAAGACTTCATTTAATAATAATCTAGTGAAGATGAGGAAATAAATTTTCTTTTCCAAACAACTCTTCTGATGATGAGTTTGAATCCTCTGATAACTTAATTGATGAAGATACTAAGGATGATTACTTATACATGCTACATCAAGCATGATTGAAGGCAGATTCAATTCTTTATTCATATACCGTTCAAGAAGAATGAAGACATTAATGCTACCAAAGCTACTTATCTTGGCATGAAACCTAATGATTTAAAGTTAGCATAAAGGAGTATGCTATCTTACTCCAACAAGGATTTATTGATTCCACAAAATTAGATTAGGAGTGCCAAGCTTTTTATATGAACAAAAGAGAAAAACAAAAGAGAGTAAAAATGAGGTTTGTAATTGATTTTAAAACTCTGAATGCATTCCTTCAAGACGATAAATTCCAAGTACCAATGATCAATACCTAAGTCCTGTTTCTTAAGTGAAATTCAATTGCTTGAAGATTCAACTCCTAATCCTTATTGAATACATTTAAATGAGAATTCATCCTTGATTTTTATCCGATATTATTTAGTAGCATAACTTGTCACTTAGTTAAGTTTGATATATTTAGAGCATTACTATACACATAGAAGTTAAACATTTTCTTGTTCTGTTATGATATATAAAGTTGTTAGCTATAACTTGATAGCACTTGAAATTATTTTTTGACATAATACATCTACTATAGTATATCATTCATTATATATTTTACGATCACCTTCGTTTACTTATCCATGACTTAACAATATAGTTTTTATATTTTAACAGATATAATTTTAGTATTTAACAATTCTAATTCTAATAAGGAAAGTGGTTTGCTTTATATATATATATATAATGCTTGTTTAAGGACAACATAAAGTGATAAAAATCTGGGTAGAATATTGTTTAGATATTCAAATTATCCAATTGGTAATTATAATTTTTCTTCAATAATATGACTAGCAATTTTTTTTTTAAAAGTTGCCTATACAATTCAAAAGTTAAGGATAGATATATTTATACTGAAGAAGGAGGTAGAAACAAGGAAAAGTATAGCTAAAATAAAGGAATATGATGAGTAATTAAATATTATGAAGCAAGAAATTGAGATGCTGATTAGAGAGAATAAAGAGTTAAGGTTGATGTTATTCAACATAATTATATGATTTATTTCAATATTGTTTTCATTGTTCATATTCTATATGATTTAAAAATAGATTTAGTATAAAATTGACTACATGTTCTTACTCTTGTTCATATTTTGTTATTAAATTGACTAATATGAATGTAATTATTCTTTCTATTATTGAATGAATTTTTTGCCATTATTTTCAATAATTTTATGAAATTATTTAATTATTAAGAGAAGCATAATAATCAAATTGTATAAAGGAATGTATTAGACATTATTTAGGATCCGTTTCATCAATTGCGATTATAAAAAATGTTCTATTACTTGGTTTACAAAATACACCAAATATAAGATGTAGTTACAAAATAACCTACTTGATGCATGAATTCTAGGCAACTATCAATTGCTTTACAACTTTCTCTGATTTTCATCCCATTAGCTTATGCACTTTCCTAAATAAAATACTTTCCAAGGTATTAGTTAAGAGGATTAAACCTTTCCTTTCCAAGGTATTAGTTAAGAGGATTAAACCTTTCCTTTCCAAGATAATTTCTTGAGAACAAACAACTTTTCTCTCTAATAGGGACATATCTGATAATCTGCTATTGGCATAGGAAATTATTCAATTTATTGGATGCTCACTCTTTCTTTCTTTTCATGCATTGTTTCCTTCTTTCTTCTAAGAAAAATCTCCTCTAAACATTTCTTCTCCTTTCACACCAAAGGATCTTGATAAAAAAGTTGTCCAAGAAGAATAAGTGGTAGATCAAATTGGTTGAGGATATAACAATAAGGATAGGATAGATTGACAAAGGAAAGGAATCAAAAGCAACAAGAAGGAGAGGATAACATAGCGAGGAGTTAAAGCTGTAGCGAAGAAGTCGGTAATAATCTCTGTCTTGTTTGTGTTTATTATTATTCTTATACCATATCATGTATAGAATGGCATGATGATTTGGATATATTGCTTCTGTTGTAATTTAGATTTCTAAAAAGTTTTGAAATCTACCATTTCTCCAAATATGACATGCTTTCTTTTTCTGATCCACCAATTGGAATCAGAGACAATTTTTTTATGCATGATTTTGGTTCCTATATGTGATGCATGGGTTGGCACTCATTTTTATGTGCTGCATATTTTTATTTGATAGAAATATATATGGTATATGTTTTGCTCTTTTGGTTGTCCATAGATTTTTAAGTTACCTTGTAAGTTTTGTTCATTTGGTTTGTAATAAGGAGGGTGGCCTATCATCGTCATGTTTCCTCCTTGGTTTCATCTTTATGTTTTTTTTTGATTATGTAAAGTACAAAATCATGTAATGATGAAGATGAAGAAGCCATGGATTGAAGAAAGGAAGAGGTAAAGTTTCGGTTTCCACTATGGTGTCTTGGCTAAATTTCGAATTTTAGAAAACAAAAGTTCTGGAATTTTGTTTTAACAAAATTTGGGTTGTATGAACTTTTTTGTAACAAAACTTCATTTTTTACAAGTTCTGGAATTTTTATATCATATTCATAGGTTTCGGCTTTGGTGAAAAACAAGTGCAGATTTTTGTTTTCTTTTAGGCAAAAATTCGATTTTATGAAAATCAAATTTTATGTTGAAAAGTAAAGCCATTACACACTTTTTACTAAATGGGCCGGGTCATATGAGCGAAGAGTTCGAAGCGGAAGATCCAAGTCCAAGAAGAATATTTTGGGCCTAAAAGGCTTGTGATTATTTTTATGTTTCTAAGATGGACAATCAAATGTGGCTTATTATTTCATGTGATGAATGGATAAATGAATGCAAATAATATGTGTCATTATGTGATTGCATGTCATTTAGAAAATTGCCAACCCTAGGCTTTGCCTTGCATTCATTATGTATGAGATATAATGAAATAATATAGGATGGATAATAAATTGCATATTGACAAGATGGTAATTAAAATTTAAAGCCTAAAAAGATAGAGTGGGAGATGATGTTCATGTGAGAGCCCATGGTCTCCAAATGATGGCCTATTTGCATGTGGTGAAGTGTTACTCCCCACTAGAGGGCATGAATCCTAGGTCTTGCATGGTGTGGGTCTCCTTAAGGATAAGTCCATTTATTAATAGCAAATGTGACCTCCCACCAAGGCATGGTTTGCAAGTACCATTAGTTAATGAATCAAATGGTTAAACAGTCAACATATTTTATCAATAACCTAACCACTGTAGCTTTGCTGGTAAAAGTATAGACCAAATTAAGACACTTATTTAAAAGTTAAGCATGAATATGCTTGGTAGCTTTTTTATTGGTAGGGTCCTAATTTTTCTTTTAATGGATAAGATGACCCATCGTCCCTTAGTCTGTTATAGATAAGAAAAATAATCGTCATATAAAATTTTTAATTTTTTTGAAGTTTTGTTAAATCTATCATCATGCATACATGCATCATGATTTTATACTAAGTTCCAATTTTATTGACTAGTATGCTCATGTTTTAATAATTTATATTTTCAGACATATTCAACCACAAAATGAATCCAATCACTTTGCTCTTGACAAATAACTAATTGAAAAACGAAGATAATTTTAATGAATGGAGACGTAACCTTGACATTTTTCTTCAATATAAATGTATTTCATGGGTATTAACTGAAAATGAACCTTCACCTCTGGTTGGAGATTCAACTCCTGAGATAGTCCAACAATATGAGCATTGGTAGAATGCTGTCAAGACTCCTAAGTGTTATATTTTAGCTTTTGTCAATGGCATGTTGCAAAAGCAAATTGCTTGTATAAAACTAATAGTGCTATGGTCCATCACCTATATGAGATGTTTGGTGTAAGGACTGGGTCTGAAAGAGTGAAAGCTATCCAAACCTTTCATAATCTCAGACAAAAACCTGGTGAACCGGTGTAGGAATACATGATAAAGGTAATCTCTATAGTCACTGAGGCTGAGATGCTTGGGGCCAATATAGATGTGGACACGCAGATGATTATGACCATCAATAGCTTAAACTCTTTTCTCTAGCAGTTTAAGTTAGACTATAAGCTCAACAGCAAGGATTACACCTTGAGTGAGTTGATGAATACCCTCTAGAGTATAGAGGAGATATTAAATATGAAGGCTCATGGGCCAGAAGCTGATGTACCAACTTCTTCTAAGCCCAAGGGTAAGGAAAAGCAAAAGAAGAAGGGTCCACTAAAAAAGAAGGCCTAAACAGGGGTCAAAGCCCAACCTATGAAAAAAAAGGCCAAAGAGAACACCAAGGGAAAGTGTTTCTATTGTGATGTGATGGGCCACTGGAAAAGAAATTGTCCAGTTTACCTTGAGTCCCTCAAAAGTAAACAAACTATGGGTTTCCTATGTTTGTTAGGAACTAGAAATGTGGCAGATTTATCTAATTCTTAGATATTAGATTCAGGAGCCACTAACTATGTTTACAATTCTTTACAGGGGTTCCAGCAAAGGAAAAGACTACCTAAAGGCTAGTTTCAAGTCAAGATAGCAAATGGATCCTATGTTTTAGCAGAATCAGTGGGAGTAGTTATCTTGGACTTTATTAGTGGTCATAGGTTATATTTGAAGGATGTTTATTACATGCCAATGATTGTAAGGAACATGATTTCTATTTTTTGTCTAATAAAATCTAGTTATTCCTTATATTTTGAAAATGTTATTTCAATATATGAAAATAAAGATTCTATTTGTGATGCGATAATTACACAGGGATTGTTCTTTATAGAACTTGTGACAAGCTCACTAAACACCACAAAGTTGATAAAACTAGGACATTTTTATGAATCTAGCATTAATTCTAAATATCTGTGGTGCTTAAGAATGGGTCATATCAATCAGAAAAGAATAGACAGGTTAGTAAAGGATAGAATCCTTACAGGCTTGGATAAAGATCTATTACCTGCCTGTGAATCTTGTATTGAAGGAAAAATGAGCAAGGCCTCATTTCCTTCTAAAGGAAACAGAGCTGAATTCACGTTGGACCTGGAATATACTGATGTATGTGGGCCCATGAACGTACAAGCTAGAGGTGGTTATGTATATGTCATAACCTTTATTGAAGATTACTTAAGACATGGCTATTTGTATTTGATGCATAAAAAGAGTGAATCTGTTGAAAATTTCAAAGAATTCAAAGCTGAAGCTGAGAAGTAGCTAGGCAAGTCATTAAAACAACTTCGATCGGATAGAGGTGGTGACTACTTATCTGAAGAGTTCCAGCAATATTTAATTGACAATGGAATTGTTTCCAATTTGTCAACTCCTCAAACACCTTAACAGAATGGTTTAGCTGAGAGGAGAAAATAGGGCTCTATTTAAAATGGTAAGATCAATGATGTCCTACGTTAGCCTTCCAGAATCATTATAAGGATATGTCATACAAACGATAACATATCTTCTTAACTTTGCTCCATCCAAATCGGTGCCTAAAACACCTAGGGAGTTGTGAATGGTCAAGTGCTTTCATTGCTTCACTTAAGGACCTGGGGCTGCCCAGCCTATGTTATAAGACCTAAATCTATAAAGATGGAACCAAGGTCAGAAGTATGTTTATTTGTAGGATATCCTACGGGAACTCGAGGGTGCTATTTTTACAATCCTCAAGATAGGAAGGTATTTGTGTTGACAAATGCGACCTTTCTAGAGGAAGAGTTTATGATAAATCACAAAGGTAGAAGTGAAGTAGTACTAAAGGAATTAGCTATTTCATCCAATTCAAGGGTTAATATGGATATAATATAACAAGATGTTGAAATAGATTCAAGAGTTGAATCAGAAGTGCAACCTGAACATCAAATAGTGCCTAGATATAGTAGGAGGGTTGTGAGATAGCCAGATAGGTATCTAGGTCTAGGAGAAGCCTTTATTGCCATCTCAGGCCAAAAAGAAACAGATCCCATTACATATACACAAACTATTAATGATGTTGATGCAAAAAAATAGCTCAAAGTGATGGAATCGAAAATAGATTCCATATACTCCAATAAAGTTTGGATCCTTGTAGATCTACCACTAGATGTAAAAGTCATAGGGTGTAAATGGATCTACAAAAGGAAAAGAGAATTATATGGAAAGCTAGAGACCTTTAAAGCTAGATTGGTAGCTAAAGGCTATACTAAAAAAAAGGGTATAGACTATGAGGAGACTTTTTCTCCGGTTGCCATGCTTAAGTCCATCAGAATTCTTTTAGCTATAACAACCTATTTTGATTATGAAATAAGACAAATGGATGTTAATATTGTATTTCTTAATAGGGATCTTGAAGAGACCATTTATATGCCCAACCAGAAGGATTCATTGATTCAGGTAATGAGCGTAAGGTTTGCAAGTTACAAAGGTCCATTTATAGACTTAAGCAAGCATCTAATTCTTGGAACATTAGGTTTGATAAGTTTATCAAAACTTATAGGTTCGTACAAAACCTAGATGAGCCTTGTGTCTGTAAAAGGATACAAGATGGGAAGGTTATTTTTCTAATCTTTTATGTTGATGACATTCTACTCATTGGGAATGATGTAGGAATGTTATCTATAGTTATGGGATGGCTGAATGAACAGTTTTCAATAAAGGATTTAGGAGAGGCTAACTATGTTCTAAGGATTAAATTTGTATGGGATCGTAAGAACAAACAGATAGTCTTGTCTCAATTAACCTACATTAAGAATATGCTCAATAAGTTTGCCATGTAAGATTCCAAGAGAAGTTTCACACCTACTAGACACGGAATCAAACTTTCCAAGGAACAAGCACTAAAAACCAAGACAAGGTTAAATGCATGCGTAACATTCCATATGCTTCGGCAGTTTGAAGTTTAATGTATGCAATACTTTGCACTAGACCGAATATCTATTATACAGTGGGACTGGTAAGCCGATTTCAATCCAATCTAGGAATGGAGCATTGGACTGCGGTGAAGTGCATATTGAAGTATCTTCGTAGGAAGAAGAACTTAATGCTTGTTTACTCTTGAAGTAATCTTATTTTGATAGGGTATACAGATTCTAATTTCCAATCAGATGTTGGTTCAAGGAAATCAACTTCTGGTTTTATATTTGTTTTAGGAGGTGAAGCCATAGTCTGGAGGAGTATTAAGTAATCTTGTGTTGTTGATTCGACTATAGAGGCTGAGTATGTTGCTACTTGTGAAGAAAAAGAAGAAGCAGTCTGGATTTGCAAGTTCCTAAATGATTTGGAGGTGGTTCCTAAGGCAGAAAAGGCCATTACACTTTATTGTGATAATAGTGGGGTAGTAGCTAATTCTAAAGAGCCTCAAAATCACAAAGCTGCTAAACATATTAAGCGAAAATATCATCTTATAAGGGAGATAATACAACGTGGAGAGGTGAATGTGGTACAGATTCCCACAGATCAAAACTTTGCTGATCCGTTCACAAAAACATTGTCTCAAAAGAGCTTTGAGGGTCACTTAGAAGGGATAGGAATGAGGGATATGTTATACTTGCTTTAGGGCAAGTGGGAGATTGTTGGAGTTATGTAAATATAGTGCCTTGGAAAGCAAGTGTATTTACATTTAACTTAATTTTTTTTCCAATTATAGTTTTGTAATGAAGATATTTATTACTAATAAAACAAAAGAGTTTGGTTTTATATGTATGAGCATTATATAACTAGTCATAAAGTACCAAGATTTTTTTGTAAATAATATATATATATAAATGGAGATGTATGGGAAACATGTAAATTATTAGAATCTAAATTAATTGATTTATAGTTGAATAATCAAGTTAGTCGCTTGATTAAGGTTTAGACTGTAGTGTTGCGATTTATCTATATGTAAGTAAAAGAGTTTACTTCGAGGGAATGATGAGTTTCATATCATGATACTAGTTGACTATTGATTATGGCACTACTAAATGAATCTAAAATCACATGTGTTTTATAGAGTAAGGTAGGTCGTTACTTTAATCTTAAAACATACATTTGAGCATTTGCTTATTATGGACCATAATCTTAATGAGTAGTGAACTCATATATGTTTCATTATAATTCTTGATATGATCATAATGGATTTTTACAAAGTATCAATCCATTGTTTGCATGTTGGAATTATTAATCGAAACATATATCAGGGAACATTCACTAAAATAAAGAGTTTATAGTGATATCATCACTTCTAGATGTTTTAAGGAGATTGGTGATTAAACTAGCGCCAGTAGTTTGATGGACTATCTACCCATCAAGTCTTAATAGCAAGATGAGATCTTGTGTGTTAATTGCCATATAGAGTAAAACAGGAGATCTAGAAGGAAAAACTAACATAAGGGTAATATGTGTTCTTTTACCCTTTATTGTACGAATGACTATAATAAGGTTCATAATAGGATTTGCAATTGGACGTCTTATTTGAAATATGTGTTCTCATAATATTTAATAATTCAAGAGTTGAATAGTGGAATGACATTTAGTTAATAAATTAGAATTAATTCTAATGAGATTAAATTAATTTTGGGCTTATTGGAGCTTGAACTATCTATGTCCAATAAGATTCTCCACTTGGCCTCAAGGAGGGTTATTAAGCTAAGTAAGAAATAAAAGTGAAGTTTTTAAATCCAATGATTGAATGTTGTGCTTGTACTAATTAAAGGTTAATTAGAAGCCTAAATGAACATTTAGAAATGGGCTAGATTTTGGTTTAATTTAATTAATTATATTAAAACAAAATTTTTTAAAGGAGAAGGATTTTCAATTTTTAATGGGTGATGTGCAGCTGCACATTTAGCATTGAATTGCTAAATAAAGATGGTATTTATCATCCTTTATCATCATTAAATGGAGTTATGATTTTACCATTAAATGATTTAATGGTTTTTTTTTAATGATAACATGTAACCTATTAGCATTGGATGGACCATCTTCCTTCTTTCATTATCAAAAATCGAAATTGATAGGTCTCATATTAGGTGATTGGTCTTTTCATATAGCCATCTTAAAACAAATGAGAAGTGTCTCATTTAATGGCTTCCTCATGTTTGATTAAAGAAAGGTATGATGCATTGGATGCTCTCTCTTTCTTTCTTTTCATGTATAACCAAAATTGAGGCGTGTAAGAAAGTGTTCTTGCATTGGTTTGACCATCTCTCCCCTCTCACCTATGCATGTCCAAAACCTAGAATGAGAAGTGTCTCATTGTTTCCTTCTTTCTTCTAAGAAAAATCTCCTCCAAACATTTCTTGTCCTTTTCCACCAAAGGATCTTATTAACCAAGTTGCCTAGAAGAACAAGTGGTAGATCAAATTGGTTGAGGATACAAAAATAAGGAGAGGATAGATTGACAAAGGAAAGGATTCAAAAGCAAGAAGAAGGAGAGGATAACACAGCGAGGAGTTAAAGCTGTAGCGAAGGAGTTAGTTATAAGCTCTATCTTGTTTGTGTTTATTATTATCTTTATACCATATCATGTATAGATTGGCATGATGATTTGGATATATTGCTTCCATTATAATTTATATTTCTAAAAAGTTTTGAAATCTACCATTTCTCTAAATATGACATGCTTTCTTCTTCCGATCTAACAGATCGTGGGATATGTGATTCGAGACCTACCTTCCTTTTTCTTCAAATTTTCTTCCAAACTCTAAATCCTTCATGATAGTTCTTCAACTATACCTCACTTATACTTCAAGGATACTTCAATTTATCATCATTTCATCTTAAACTCTAAGAAAAAATCATTTAATTGACAATTCATAAACAATTTATCTCTTAGGCATCATCAATCAAACAAATGCTTTCATTTACTATCTTACATGTTACAACCTAGTTCTTTTCCATTCCAAGAACATTACATTAGCATCTTTCTTTAGCATAAATTCATCTTCAACATACCTCTAATCTCAACCCAATTCATTCTCAAAACAATCTATAACCTAGGTTTCCATACATCAAAAGAAAATCAATTCATTCATTATTTTTTAAGCACATCTCATCATCAACCTTACACGCAATTCATCTCAATTCATCCCTAACCAATCTTTATGAATGTTATACTCATATATAACTTAATAAGGTAATCAAATAATTACTTGTTTATCTCAAGATCTCCTCAATCAAAAAGTTAAGAAAGTCTCCCAAGCATTAAACATACATTAAGAACAAGATGGGATTAAGGGGTTTTCAATTTACAAGATGAGCGTTGCAAAATTTTAGAAAAAATTTAAGGGTTTTAAAGATTGTGTAAAATTGTCATAAATGGGAGGAAAGAAGAAGAAAACATAAGACCAAAACATGAAAGAATGTGTTCTTACAAGTGTGAGAGACATGGGTGAGGTGTGAGGTGAAGAAATGGACATGTTTCATGCCAAGTGTCAAGCTAAGAGTTATACTATATGTTTTTCTCCTACACTCACAATGGTCAGTCCCGTATTAGTCCATTTTTCATTTAATCTCTAGACCGTATGTCACTCTTCTAGGCCTCCATTTGTCACTCTTTTATTCAAGCCAATTGTCATCTATTATTGATGCCACATGTCACATAGGCTCATTCAATGTAAATTCCTATGTATCATTTTGTCTTGTCCTTTAACATTTTTCCTAGACTAGATGCACATATCACCTTATTAATCAATCTATTATAACAATAAATTCCCAATTTACTAATTATAATTTATTAAAAAAATTTAAGACATAATCAACACACAATCACATCATAATCATTAAATTCCTTTATACCATGTGATATATTAGTGAGTGCATATTCTATTTTTTACTATGTCTCTAGATCATGATTCATATGTATATGCAAATAAAATGCACTTCATGAATTCTCATATGATGGCTCAATCTAACAGTTAAATTCCTTAGTATAATGGGCTACTACATCGATAACTCGATCAAATTTTGGCAACATTGTTTGGAAACTATTTTAGTTTATTAGTTTCTTTGCATTATTTTATTATTTATTGCCAGTTTTTTTTGTCTTGTTTGACTCGTTCTTCTTAGACAAATGAATTGAAAAATATTGCAAAAATTGAGAAGACAGCGTGTCATTTAAACAAAGAGACTAAGCAAGGAAGCGATCAATTAGCTCCAGAAATGAAGTTTGTGATAGATCTAACAATTGGTGAAGAATCTAATTTTTAAAAGTTAAAGAAAAGATGGAAAATCCTAACACCAGAACATTAAGGGATCTAGCGGCACCAAATTTGAATCAATAACCTTTATACATATGATTTCTAGATGTTAAGGTAGATTTCAAATTAAAATATAGTTTGATCACTTACTCCCTATTTTTTTGGTCTTGCAAGTGAAGATCCACATAAACACCTGAAGGAGTTTCATGTTGTCTACTTTGGAATGAAGCCATAAGGGGTGATAGAAGAATAGATTAATCTCACAGCCTTTTCATTATCATTGAAAGATAAGGCAAATGATTGACTATCTTTCACTTGGCTAAATGACAACTTAGAATGAGATGAATAGGTTATTCCTGGAGAAGTTCTTTCTTACATCACAAGTAACCAATATCAGAAAGCATACATGTGGGATAAGATAATTCACCAAAGGAACATTGTATGAGTATTAAGAGAGGTTTAAGGAGTTCTATGGTAGTTGCCCACATCATCAAATTCTTGACTAGCTTTTTTATTAAGTACTTCTATGAAGGTCTACTGGTAATTGATAGGAGTACGGTTGGCGTAGTTAGTAATGGAGCTTTGGTAAATAAAACACCTAAAGCAACTAGACAATTCATATAAAATGTTGGGTATCGATTCTGGAATCCAACTCTTGGTCTGATACCACAACTATTGGACCCTGCTTCTGGAGTCCAACGTTCAGAGTCGTGAGATGTGAGCCTAATACCCTGTAGTTTTCGAGGCCCAACAATCCGGAGTCATAAAGCGTGAGTGAGCTTCTTTGTGGGGTTATTTCAATGACTCCTTATTAGCCATCGTCCTATAAGGGTGATGTGCCCACACTAGTTAAACACCAAATCACAATTTCACTTCTTTAATCCAATTGTAGCTTTATGCCTCTAGTTTATTTTGAAATAAGAACCTTCTCATTCAGAGCTCTATAGCTCAAGATATGCTTAAAAATCCAAA
>JANSVA010040343.1:0-13635 GCA_025504915.1 Erythroxylum reticulatum | reverse complement strand
ATTTTGATCTTAATGCTCTTGTTATTGTGTTGTTCATGCTAGTTTTGGATTAATGCATTAACAAGAAGATTTTGCATTTCATGCTTGTTTTGAATGCATCTATCTTTACTTGATGAACCCTAATTTTCCAATCTAAGAAATAATTTGTTTTCAATGATTTAAAACAACCTAATGATTTAGTGAAAACCTTTGCAATTGATCTTTAATTAATCTGAAATTTTTACTTAAATTTTCCTAGCAATTTCTCTCTTGAAAACTTTTGGCTTTATTTTTTGAACCTAAATCATGTCTTCTTCTTTCTCTTCTTGTTTCCTTTTAACGCAAACAAACAAATCCCCCAATCTTTTCCTATTGTGCATCAGTTCATGCATAACATTCACGCATATTTTGCTTGAAAGTAAAAAAATCTTCCTTGTGTTTTGATCTTTGTGGGACGATACCCTTACTTTACTATACTACAAATCAACTTAAGTAGGGGATTAAATTTTTAGACTAACGACAACCTATCACTTTTCCTTATTATAAAGAGTAGCCAAAACTATTAATTTAATGTAATGTATAAACTCGGAGTGTACAATTTTATTATCAATAAATTGTAGAAAATCAACTTTAAGAAATTATTAATTAGGAAATCCAAACCTCTTAAGGAGGGCTCATACAAGTGATCATTTTAAAGTACAACTTTAAGTTAATTCATATATAAGAAACGACGAGTCTCCACCAACACCATATCTAATAAGTTCCATATTGGAGAGAAAATAAAGCTTAGGATTATGTTGAGAGACAAAAAGCAAGCATAAATATGTCCAAAAAATGAAAGTATAAAATGTTGGAATAAATTCCAATTAATTTGTGAGATTAAATTTATGTTACAAAAATATTGTATATTATGGACTATCATTAAGGTTGAGCCTAATTAAAGTGATTTAATTAAATTTTGGACTTAAAGCATCTATTAGGGATAGGCCAGTTTTATATGTGTAGAGACCAAGATAAAAATTTCTTATTTAATGATGGGCCAAATTAAAAATTGTAAACCAAATAGGTTCATGGTTTTACCTATACAAAATAAGGTCATTGTCCCCAAATTATGCTTCTAGCTATTAAGTTTATCTTTGCATCCAATTTTTAGCAAAAATCACAAATTTGAAGATCATAATATGAATTTCAACTCATTGATTCACAACAATGGATTTGTGAATGCTTTCGCCTTTATTTTTTTTATGAAATAACATGAGTTTTATGTTCTAGGTAATGATATATATTGATTAAGGTTTAAAACAATAAATGGTGTTAGAGCTTACTTATGTTGAAGCATTAAGAATTCAAGATTTTGTGCTTTTTTATAAATATTTATAATATACTATATGTAATTCATAATCTGTTGATAAAAAATTGTTCTAAATTCAGTCGTTAATTTGTGGCATGTATGTATAAATACAGATTCTATACCATGTTGCATAAGATTTGTTTGAAATATTGTATATTATGGACTATCATTAAGCTTAAGCCTAATTAAAGTGATTTAATTAAATTTTGGACTCAAAGCATCTAATAGGGTATGGGCCAGTTTTGTATGTGTAGAGACCAAGATAATAATTTCTTATTTAATGATGAGCCAAATTAGAAATTGTAAACCCACTAGGTTCATGGTTTTACCTATACAAAATAAGGTTATCATCCCCAAGTTATACATCTAGCTATTAAGTTTCTCTTGGCATCCCATTTTTAGCCAAAATCACAAATTAGAAGATCATAATATGAATTTCAACTCAATGATTCACAACAATGGATTTAGGTATGGTTTTGCTTTTATTTTTTTATGAAATGACATGAGTTTTATGTTCTAGGTAATAATATATATTGATTAAGGTTTAAAACAACAAATGGTGTTAGAGCTTACTCATGTTAAAGCACTAAGAATTCAAAATTCTATGTTTTTTTTATAAATATTTATAATTTACTATATGTAATTCATAATTTGTTGATAAAAAATGTTCTAAATTCAGTCGTTGATTTGTGACACATACACGCACACACACAGATATATATCGTGTTGCATAAGACTTGTTTGAAATATTGTACATTATAGACTATCATTAAGGTAGGGCCTAATTAAAGTGATTTAATTAAATTTTGTACTTAAAGCATCTAATAGGGTATAAGCTAGTTTTATATATGTAGAGACCAAGATAACAATTTCTTATTTGATGATTGGCCAAATTAAAAATTGTAAACCCATTAGGTTTATGGTTTTTCTTATACAAACTAAGGTTATCATCCCCAATTTATACGTCTAGCTATTAAGTTTCTCTTAGCGTCCCATTTTAGCAAAAATCACAAATTAGTAGATTATAATATGAATTTCAACTCAACGATTCATAACAATGGATTTAAGTATGCTTTTGCTTTTATTTTTTATGAAATAACATGATTTTATGTTCTAGGCAATAATATATATTGATTAAGTTTTAAAACAACTAATGGTAGAGCTTACTTATATTGAAGCATTAAGAATTCAAGATTCTATGTTTTTTTTATAAATATTTATAATATATTATATGCAATACATAATTTTTATTGATAAAAAATTGTTCTATATATATATATATATATATATATCATGTTGCATGAGACTTGTTTGGAATATTGTATATTGTGGATTGTCTTTAAGGTTGAGCCTAATTAAAGTGATTTAATTGAATTTGGGACTTATAGCATCTAATAGGGTATAGGCTAGTTTTATTTGTGTAGAGACCAAGATAACAATTTCTTATTTGATGATAGGCCAAATTAGAAATTATAAACCCATTAGGTTCATGGTTTTACTTATAAAAAATAAGGTTATCATCCTTAAGTTATACATCTAGCTATTAAGTTTCTCTTGGCATCCCATTTTTAGCAAAAATCACAAATTAGTAGATCATAATATGAATTTCAACTCAACGATTCACAACAATGGATTTAAATATGCTTTTGCTTTTATTTTTTTAATGAAATAACATGAGTTTTATGTTCTAGGTAATAATATATATTGATTAAGGTTTAAAACAACAAATGGTGTTAGAGCTTACTCATGTTAAAGCATTAAGAATTTAAGATTCTACGTTCTTTTTTATAAATATTAATAATCTACTATATGCAATTCATAATTTGTTGATAAAAAATTGTTTCATATATATATATAATGGCCATATAATTTAGCACTACGGAATAATCATTTTTATATTTCGAATTCTTATTTGGTTGGTTTGATTTTTTATTGATTTAATTAAAGACTACAAAATACTCACCCACTCATAAAGAATTAACCATTAGTACCTATAAAACTTTGACAAAAGAAAACACCAACTAGTTGTCAGACCATGATCCAGGCCATTTAAAGGATGTTGAAATAGGGAGAAGAGAGGAGAACTTTTTGAAGAATATTAGAAGGAAATCAAATAGGAAGCATAAACGCAAAGGTTTTTTAAACCCAACAACCTAATGATAATAGCATGGAACACTAGGTGCTTAAATTTCTCTAAAAAATAGTAAGCCATAAAAGGCTTTTTGAATGAAAAAAAAAATCCACTTATAATAAGGTTACTAGAAACTAAAAAATCCTCTATCTAGCTTTCTTAATTTGGTATTGCCTCTGTATACCAATCCTAGCAGGTAACTCCTAGGTAGTTTAAATTTGTAACTCCAAACATACTGATCAATACTTGGATATGGAAATATTTTCGAAATTATTCCAGGACAAAATTCAAATCACTTTTATATATGCTTATAATCATGCATTTTAAAGAATAAGCCTTTAGAATGATATTGAAAACATGAGCAAAAACATCAAGCATCAATGGTTGGTATTAGGAGACTTCAACTATATATTGAATTCCAAACAGAAGGAACAAATGGAAAAGTAGGAAAAGCAGATCAAAAATTCAAGAACTACATAAAGATGTCAGGATTGGTAGAAGTTGTACATAGAGGCAATTTATTCACTTGGTCAAACAAACAAGAGGGTCAATACCAAATTAAGAAAGCTAGATAGAGGATTAGTAAATTCTAAGTGGTTGGATAGATTTCCATTTTCCTTTGGCTGGTTCATCAACCCTACTATCTCAAACCACTCTCCTAAAAAATTAGAATGGAAAACATATAAAGAAACTGAAAACCTATTCAGGTTCTTTAATTCCCTCATTGAAGTGGAGGGATATAAAGAAACAATCAGAAGAGGATTGAATGAGGAAGTTAAGGGTTACGAGGCTTATAAACTAGTCTCTAAATTGAAGATCATAAGAGAGGACTTAAAAAAACTACGTAAGGAGAACTACCAAAATGATATAAGTAAACAAGTAGAGATTTGTAGCAATGATTTAAATGAAATTCAGTCACTCTAATATAAGGATCCAAGTATCCAAGACTTAAAGACAAGGGAGAGAAGTAAAAGTTTATTTGTTTGCATTAAAAGGTGAAAACTCACTCTAGAAGTAAAAATCTAGAATAATTTGGTGAAAATATGGGGACTCAAACTTTATTTTCTTTTACAAAAGCAATCAATATAGAAGAAACTTAAATTAAATCTTTGGAATCATTATTCCTATAGGACACCCATATTTTGACCAAGAGAAACTAAAAGAGTTAGCCTTTAATCACTTCAAAATCCCCTAGGCTTAAACTCTTCCTCTGATAGCACTCTTAACTTATCCTTCTAATTTATCCAACCCTCCTTAAACCAATCCTAATAAGAAAATTCTAACACTTCCAGTCTCTAACCTAGAGATTAAAAATGCCTTCTTTAGCATCAAACTTAACAAATCCCTTAATCTAAAGGACTTTAATACCTTTTTCTTTAAAAAATGCATTTTTCTTTAAAAAATCTTGACACATTTTTTAATCTTTTATTTGTAACTTATTTTAAAATTTTTTTCTTCTGGTGTTCTCCTATAAGAACCAAATAAAACCTTCCTATACTTAATTCCCAAAATTCCTAACCTCTCCTCCTTCCTATACTTTAGACATATCTCTTATTGTAACGTTCTCTACATAGTCATCTTATTAATCCTTGCTTTTAGAATCAAACCAATCATGAAAAATATTATTAACGTGTCACAATTTGGTTATATTATAAGTAGAAAATATTGGCACTAATCTACCATTGGTTCAGGAATTTTTTAAGGACCACCACTCAAATAAGTCCATCAAAAGTTGTGCTTTGAGGATAAACTTCACTAAAGATTTTGACAACCTCAAGTGGTCATTCATATTTCAAACTCTCCAGTTTGTTAGGTTTCCCCTCAATTTATCAATTGGATAAGCTAATGCATCACTACTTCCTCTTACAATGTCTTGGTTAATAAGGAAAGCACTAATCTATTTAAAGGAACAAAAGGTGTAAGATAGGGTGACCTTTTTCCCCTTTGTATCTCACTAGCCATATAAGTCCTTAATAGACACATATCTCATAAGATCTCTTAAGGAAATTCATTTAATTACTCTTAAAGAAATCCCTTTAATTACCATTATACATGCAGGAGAACAAATCTTTATAACATGGTATTTGCAGATGATCTCCTCTTGCTATGTGGAGTAGATGAAAGCTTAATCCTTCCAATAATATACAAACTTAAACAATTTGAGAAAATGTTTAGTTTGGCAGTAAATTAAAGTAAGAGTTAAATAATCATATCCTTAATAACTGCCTCATTGGAATAAATACTAAGAAATACCTTAGGCATTCAACTATCTAAAACACCACTTAAATATTTAAGACTTCTAATCTCCTTATCAAATTTATCTTATGATGGTTGTGAACCAATTTTTGATGCAATCCTAGGGTGCTTATCTTTGAGAACTAAAAGTTGGATTTCAAGGTACTTATCTTATATAGGAAGGTTACAATTGATAAATTCAATCCTAAATAGCATGCATATCTACTAGAGCTTATATGTTGTGATTCAAATCAAAATTATTAAGGAGAAAGAAATGGTCTTAAGGAACTTCTTATAGATTGGAGAGGGACAAAATGAGGGGATGCCCAAGATTAATAGCGAAGCATTTATCTTTTAAAGAAATAGGAAGAGCTAATAATTAAATTTATCAATGTCTACAATAAAGTTTTAATCACTAAAAGAATATAGAGTTTGGTTAATGACAAGGGAAGATTATGGAAAAAATGGATGTATAAAGAATATATCAAAAGTGTCAACTTCTAGATAATGAGACCCTATCAAACTCGTCTTCTATCACCATACTGATCCTAAAGCTCAAAGGAACAATAGGGAGAGAGATGAAATAACTAATTGGAATGGAAAACAAACCAACTTTTGGTTCGATAACTGGATTGATTCAGGTCCTCTCAACTTTTTTCCTAACTATAATCTACTTCAACATTCTTTTCCACTCAACTCTAAGTTAAGTACATTTATAAGGGACAACTAATGGTGGGTCCCCTTAAGAAGGTTAACTAACTTTACTCCACTCTTCCTATGATAACTACTTAACCAAAACAAACCAAACACAACAATCTGGTTTAGAGACCCATCTAAGAAATTTAATATAGCATCTTACTACAACATTGTCTCCCCCAAAGGCTAAGAGTTCAAATGACATAAAATGGTATGGGAACCTAAATGCACCTTCTTCTTATGGTTGACCATCTAAAATAAACTCCCTACGGTAGATAGACTAACTTATATAAACAAAAACATATACATCCTATATCTCTTTTAGTAGGAGTTTAGAGATCACATCTTCTTTTTATATAGTTACTCCACTGACATTTGGAGTAAGTTATTGAAAATGTTTAACGTTCAATATAATCCTCACAATCTAGAGGATGCATGGGAATGGATCCAAAGACAGAAATCAAATCTCGACACCTAAGATGTATGGATTCCACAAATGGGTTTAATATACTAATTGACAAGCTATGGAGAGAGAAATTATAGGGGATTTAAAAATCAGAGAAAAGAAAGACATGCTCTCTTCCTTAAGAATATTTAAGGAATTAGGAAACTATTTTGACAAAAAGACTACAAGATGTGGTATTGAAATTATAAGAAGGAACCTTGACTAAAATAATTAACTATACTCAATCAACATAATTAAGGCTTTGAATCAAACACTGAGCAAGCAACAAATGAGGTAGAAGAATACCACAATCAAGCATAAAATCATGAGCAAAATGACTTCCCAAGTAAATTACACCTTTAATTAAGGCATGTAGATGAAAACCTAGAGATTCAAAAGAATGAAATGGACTAAAAAGATGATGATAAAAAAGGAACAAGAAAAATAAGAAGATTTGGAAGGGAGAAAAAATATTGTGATAATCAAGATCTCCCTTTTAAAAATCAATCTTTAATGGAAAACTGTACCATAGAACCTTTTGGACTTAAAAGAGATAGGAAAGGGTAGCAACAATAGAGGTAGAAAACACAATGTATTTTTTTCTACTTTTGCCAAACTCTCTATGCAAGGGACACCTATCCCATTAGGAAAATAGACATTAATTTTTTTTATCCATAGAAAACACGTATCTTTTCATTTGGTTCCTTTGTGCTTTGTTAAATTAAATTTAACCCTTGCAACAATAATTTTATTAATGCATCCTTTTAATTTTCAAAAAATAAATAGTTACCTTTGTTCATTTGGAAATAAGAAACTTAGTCTTTTTTAAACTTCAAATCTTATTGATATTGCTTCTTTGATGGTAAATAATAACCTTTATATGCTTGATAACATTGCTTCATATAATAAATCCTTGCATATTAATGCATGAGGTACTAAAGGAAAATTAACCAATGAGAATTCTTCTTCTCTATGATGAAAATTCATTAGTTCATGATTCATGGTGTCAAGATGATAGTATGGTTACATCATCGATATTAAATTTGATTTCTAAAGAAATTATTAATGCTTATTTGGATGCCTTAAGTGCTTTTGAGCTTTGGAAGGAATTGGAGAAGAGATATGGAGAGACCATTTCCTCTTTTGTATTAGTTATAAAGAGAAATAAGTACAATCAAACAAGGAAATATGTATGTTGTTAAATATTTTACAAGATTGAAGAAACTTTGGGATGAGTTAAGATGTTTGTTACTAACGCCAAAGTGTTCATGTAATCAATGTACATGTGGATCTGGAAAGAAAAAGGAGGAGATCAATTCAATTCATAAGCTGATACAATTTATGATGGGTTTGAATGAAAGTTACGACCAGGTTAAAAGTCAAATTTTGGTGATGGATCCATTACTAAGTATTGACAAAGCATATTCAATAATTTTGACAGTGGAGAGACATAAGGAAATTCATCTAGTGATAGTTGAAACCAATAACAATAGTGTCATGTTCGTTGAAGGATAAGTATGATTCATGACGTCGAGTTGATAGTATGGTTACATCATGGATATTAAATTTGATTTCTAAAGAAATCATTAATGCTTATTTGGATGCCTTAAGTGATTTTGAGCTTTGGAAGGAATTAGAGAAGAGATATGGAGAGTTTGATGGTCCTCTTTTGTATCAGTTACAAAGAGAAATAAGTACAATCAAACAAGGAAATATGTCTGTTGTTAAATATTTTACAAGATTGAAGAAACTTTGGGACGAGTCAAGATGTTTGTTACTAATGCCAAAGTGTTCATGTAATCAATGTACATCAAATTTTGGTGATAGATCCATTACTAAGTATTGACAAAGCATATTCAATAATTTTGATAGTGGAGAGACATAAGGAAATTCATCTGGTGATAGTTGAAACCAATAACAATAGTGTCATATTCGTTGAAGGACAACTAACTAAGACCAACAAAGGTAGGAAAGGGAATTATAAACAAAGGGATAATGTAGACAAGTTTGAATTAAATTGTGATTTTTGCAAAATGACTAAACATACTAAAGATAGTTGTTTCAAAATTCATGGCTATCCAGATTAGTATAAGGAGTTAAAAGAGAATAAACAGAAAACGTCAAAGAAGAGTTTGGAAAATTTGGTAGAAACAAGGAAAACAGAAGAGCTGTATGTAGAGTCAATTTATAATAGCATAACTATCTGATTGATGAACATTTCTAGCTTGATTCAATAAGAAGTGGAAAGATTCATGAAAGGGAAAACAATAGTTAGGGAAAATAGAGCAAATAATATGAATTTTGCAGAATTTGCAGGTACAATTCCATACCATTCTTTTAGTTCTCTTGAATTAATTGGAAATGACTATTAGATAATAAACACTAGAGCTTCAAATCAGATATATATGGATGTAACAAAAATGAAAACCATTCACCCAATTAATTTCTTCATCATACTGGGGATATATATTTGATAGATAAACTTACCTTAGCCAAAGCTTTACATGTACCTAACTTTCGTTTTAACTTATTATCTGTTAACAAGTTAACGACCACAAAAAATATCAAATTTATCTTTTATCCCTTTTGTTGTCTTCTACAGGACCTGAAGACTGATGGCATACTAGCTGTTGGAAAAAGAATTGGTACACTATACATCCTTGATCATTCTTTTTTTCATCAGTGTATCATAAAATCTTATGTTGCAAAAACCAATGTTTTTCCTTATTCCTTTGTCAATTAAGATTATGTAGTGGATGGTATAGTATGAAACAATAGACTTGGACATCCTTCAACCATTTTAACCACTCACTTTGTTCCATAATTAAGATTCATTTTGAATACCTAACTACTTGTTATATATGTCCTATGTCAAAAATGCAGCGACATTCTTTTCCAAATAGTGATATATATAGAATCAGATGTTTTGAACTCATTCATGTAGATTTATGGGGTCTTTATCATCCTTAAAACATCAGTGGCTCCAATTTTTTCTTAATTATCGTTGATGATTTTAGCAGATATGGACGTTTCTACTCAAATATAAATCTCAAATGCCTTCCATTCTTCAATCTTTCTTTTAAATAGCCCACCAATTTAATCTCAAAGTACAAAATGTCTGAAATGATAATGGTTCAGAGTTTTTGAGTCAAGATTGTTTCTTACTTTTTCACCAATAATGGAATCATTCATCAACAATGTTGCGTCCATACCCCTTAACAGAATGGGTTGGTAGAAAGAAAGAATAAACATTTGTTACAAGTAGCAAGAGCTTTGATGTTTCATTCCCATTTGCCAAGTAAGTTTTGGTGAGATTCTATACTTACTGCCACTTATCTAATCAATCGTTTACCATCTGTTAGACTTTCTTAGAAAACCAATTTTTTTATAAACCACGATCCTATGATCACCTTAGAAGTTTTGGTTGCCTTTATTTTGCTACAAAAACCAACCCTGTCAAACAGAAATTTGATATAAGGGCCTATAAATATGTTTTTACTAGTTATAGTCCTAGATAAAAAACATACAAACTTTATGATCTCCAAAACCATAAAGTTTTTGCTTCTAGAGATGTTCATTTTCATGAATAGATTTTCCTTATCATCAGTTACATGACCTTTTTAACTTTACTCCTTTACCCAAATGTTTTGATTTATCTGATGATGATGTTTTTACTTCATGTGATCATTCCACTAATTCTCCACCACATAACCCTTTTTTGCCTCCTTTAAATACACCTCCATTAGTAGATGAATCAATAATAATGATACTAGAACAGTTAAATTTACATACTAGAACAGTTAAATTTACATAGAAGTGACAGAGCTCGAAAACCACTTGCATGGTTGTGTGATTTTGTTTCAACTACTATTAATTCTGTTCCTTCTTCCATTACCTGCAATAGCCTTACCATATACATTTCCTTATCATCACTCACTAAAGCTTTCTACATCGTACATTTCATTTTTAGCTGCAATGCCTAATATTTAGGAGCCATTTACTTTTAATCAAGTTAGACTAAAACATGAATGGGAGATTCCATCAATGTGGAGTTGCAGGCATTTGAAGACAACAAAATATGGGAGTTGACAAAGTTGCCACCAAGTAAAAAGGCCTTCGGTTCAAAGTGGGTATATAAGATCAAACTTAAACCTGATGGCATAGTTGACAAATACAAAGCTAGGCTAGCAGCTAAGGATTTTAATCAGATTGACGAAGTAGATTTTATCGACAACTTTTCCCCAGCCGCAAAGGTTGTCACTGTATTATTGTTGTTGGCAACTGTAGCATCTCATTCATAGCCACTTCATCATCTAAATATCAATAATTCTTTTCTTAATAGATATCTAGATGAAGAAGTGTACATGGTTCCTCCTGACGGGTATGCTAAAGCTTAGAAACATCAAATTTTTAAATTGCTCCAATCCTTATATGGTCTCAAACAAGCATCAAGATAATGGAATCGTGAGCTTATGACCGAACTACAGTCTATTGGATTCATTCAATCTTCAAATGATCATTTTTTGTTTATCAAGAAAATTGATTTTTATTTCCTTAACTTACTTGTTTATGTTGATGATGTTCTTCTCAGAAGGTCTTTCGAATTGGAGATAATAAAATTGAAACAATTTTTGGATGATCAATTTACTATCAAGGATTTTGGTCCTGCCAAATATTTTTTAGGTCTGGAGATCGCCAGATCTACTGAAGGAATTTTTCTTAGGCATTGATTCTGGAATCCAACTCTTGCTCAGATACCACAACTGTTGGGCATTGATTCCGAAACCCAACTCTTCTCTGATGCCACAACTATTAGACCCCGCTTCTGGATTCCAACATTCGGAGTCATAAAACATGTGCTTATGCTTGTTACCATGTATGGTTATTCCAGGTAAACCTTATTAATCATCCTCGGTTCATCTTCAATCTCTGATACCGTAAGTATCGGGCCCTATTTTCTGAATCATTCTTATACTGAAGCAAATATTCTATGAGCAACTTCCATCTAGATATTGAACATCTTAAAGGCTGAATCAGAATTTGACCTGTTCATATAATTTGTAAACCTACGTCTCTAGTTTACTCCACATTGAAAATCATGTCAGTTGGAACCCTACAGATCAAGATATATTCAAAATACCGAAGCATGTTAAGTAAAATAAAACCAGTTCACACTATTCTACCAGATTCCTTCACTTTCCTTCAATCAAAACCTTTTTCCAATCAATTCGGAATGCTGCCAATTTTTGTGTGTAAAGAGATAGCACAATGTGTGAGGAATCTATTGTCTCAAGGGTCATTTCATTTAGAGGTCAGATAACAAAGATTGGTCAGATAATAATTTCCATCCAGAAATTGTAAGTCTTAGGTACTGGGCTAAAATTCTATTCCTTCAGATCATTTGTAGCTCTATGTCTCTAGTTTGTTTAGACATAAGATTCATCTCATATGGAGGTTGGATAACAAAGTTATGGCCGAAGGGAATCAAACAAGGTTCTATCCTCAACCATATTGAACCTATTTCGGGACAAAAGGCATAACTTGCTCTAGGGATATCAGATCAATGTCATTCTTGAAGGGTTCGAAAGAGGGCTTTAATATCTACATCTTTTATAAGACTTTGAAGAGAGATTTTGTCATTTAAAGGGTCAGAATTGGAACAGACGATAGGGTCAAACGAATTGGGAAAATTGCCACAACTTTCCCTAGAGACATCAGATTAAGGCGTTCTTTAGTTGGTTTGAAAGAGGACTTCAAGATCTACAATATTCATGGAGACCTTAAAGAGAAATTCTATCATCTGTAGGGTCAAAAATAGGACCAAACGAAAGTATCAGATGAACCTAGATGAAGGGTTAGATGAATTGGAAAAATGCTCATAACTTTATCTAAAGAACTCATATTGAGGTGTTATATAGACGATTTGAAAGAGAACTTCAAGATCTACAACTTTTATGAAGATCTAGAAGACAAATTCAATCGTTGATAGGGTAAAAAATGTGACTAGACGATAGGATCAGATGAATAGTGCACCAGACGATATGGCGTCATCACCAGACGATATGATATCATTAGATGAAGCGTTTTCACCAGACGAAGCATCCTCAATAGACGAAGCGTCCTCAGTAGATGAAGCATCCTCACTAGATAATACATTCTCACCAGACGAAGCGTCCTCACCAAACGATCTGTCCTCACCAGATGATATATCTTTATTAGATGATACATCCTTACCACATGATGTGTCCTCACCAAACGACACGTTATTTCTAGACAATACGTCATCACCATACGATACGTTTTATACTCCTAAGCATCTCCACTTATAAGGACCATAACTTTTGACTCTGATATTAAAAAATTTCATACTTTATAGCGTTGGAAAGCTAGAAAGCTAAGCTACATCTGGAAGACAACTTTGTCTAATTCAACCTAAATTAATCCAGATTTTCCCCTGATCTCAGAACATGAATTTTTCCTTATGGAAGACTTGAAATTTTGCATTTGGTGAACTTGGAATGCCTTGAGCTTAACCATTCAGCTACTAAATTGACTTCATTAAACTCTCAAATCTCAACTCATTTGTCTCATCGCCTTCAATTACATCTAATCAGTCCTAATTCCTATCTTCCTTCCCTTAACATATCCCTTATGCGTACATATATATGTATTAACGATTTATGCTCCAAAATCATCAACTCAAGATGATAACTTCTTTACATATATCTAATTTTAACTCACATCATCCATACACCATTCACATTTCATTAGCATCAAAAGAATAAAGTTTTACAAATC
>JANSVA010040275.1:0-13639 GCA_025504915.1 Erythroxylum reticulatum | reverse complement strand
TACAAAAGAATCTTGGTACCTTTTGACCAGATATATAACGCTCACACAAATAAAACCAAACTCTTTTGTTTTATTAACAATAAATATTTTCATTACAAAACTGTAACTGAAGAAGATCAAGTTACATGTAAATATACTTACTTTCTAGGGCACTATATTTATATAACTCCAACAATATCTTTATAAGAAGAAATATACATAGGAGTAGAAATTGACTCATCATATTAAATACAATTTAAAATGTTAAATTTACATTAATTTATGATTTAAAAATTATTAATTTTAAATTTATAATTAAAACTAAATTTAATTAAATCAATTTTAATTTATTAATGTTAAGCTAAATAAGTTCACCTTAATTTTTATCATCTTTAAATATATATACTTTGCCTATCTGGCAAATTAAGCATTCAGGAAAGAATTAAAAAATGAGAAACATGTATTGACTACCAACCTAAATTATATCCTTCTTCTAGCATTGAAAACATACCAAATATTGGACACAAATTTGTTGAAAACCAAGAATGATCGAATCACGAGCGCAACGAAAAATGCAATTTTACAATTTTTGGTCAAATCACGATAATTGAATAACTTGAATAATAAAAACAAATCGTAAAATAAAAAATCATACTTGATTCACTTTTCCTATTAAAATCCTTTAAATGATTTTAGATGTGTCAATTATGAGTTGTGTACTTTTCCAACCTTTAATGATATCCACACAACAGTGTCTTAACTTTTAAGAGGAAGTAAGTAGGAGTGCTAGCTCACTGATGCTTACTTTTCTTTATACAAAAAGCATTAGAGTTTTTAAAATTTATTAAAATTAAATTCCTTAATTATAATTGAAGTCAAACTCTAACTATAATTAATTTAATTGTAATAAAATCAGATATCTCATATTTGATTCCTAAAGTTTCTTAAACCTTATACTTAAGTATAACTTTATTAAAATTGATTTTTTTTCACAAACTGCTTTTTAATGTGTGACTTATTAGGTTTTTAATATATTGACATTGATTATAAATTATAATTATAATTTATAATTAGAATAAGAAAAATTAAAACTCCCTTTTAATTTATCTTTAAATATCCAATTAAATAATTTATAATCATAAATCAACATTGAAGTCTTAGCAATACGTCATGACCACCTAAATATCAAGAATATCAAAGTGGTTTGGCTTAACCTATCCATGCATGGTTATGATGTTTAATTTAATCCTTTTGTCATCTAATTTTCCAATCAGACAGAGTATGGATATAGTGTCTACTCTGTTCATCCAATCATGTTCGTTCTTGCTAATTAGTAATTAATATTTGAAAACGTCTTTTTAAATGTCAATTCACTATAGACAGAGAATTCCATAAATCAATACTATTGAATAATAGTAGAAAATTCTCTCTAATTACTTTAGAGTGATGAATCCTTTGTTGACTTACTCAACTATCTCCATATGGTTCATACTGCATTTAAGTACTACTGATTGAATTATCTTAGGACAGTTTATAAATCGCATCAAAACACAATAATTCTCACAGGAGGTACCTTAGTAATCTCAAGTATAAGGATCAATAATACAACTATCATTATAAGAAAGTCTACAAACACATAAGTAATATTCCATTTGGGATTCTCATAATTGAGTCAGTTCAGTGACTTATTCTATAATAAGCACCCACATATTAGTTTAAGTATTACCATACTTTAATTTATGAGATCAATTACTTTCTTCATAAGAAAGTAACATAATGTGTGCTAATTTTGCTGTTTCAAAAATATCCCATCTTGATGAAACTACAACTAGGAACAATATGTAAATGTAAATTGAATTTTATAAATTTGATCTCATTATAATTTCAATTACATAGTAATTAATCTGGGAATTTTACCTTTACTATTAAAACATCAAATGTAATTATCTTAATACACAAAGATAAAAGAATGCCTTTTAATTAATTAAATAATAATGTAACACATCAAATTACAACCAACCAATTGACTACAAAGACATAAATTAACAATCTCCCATTTGCACTAAAGCTAATTACCAATATATCTAATGCCATATCCATCTATATGTTGATCATGTCTCTTTTGAGACAACGACTTAGTAAGAGGATTTGTAAGAGTCTCTCCAGTGGGAACTCACTCCAATTTTATGTCTTTTTGCTCCACTTTCTCTCTAATCAAGTAAAACTCCTTAGGTACATGCTAGGACCATTGATGAGACCTTGGTTCTTTTGCCTATGCAATAGCACCGTTGTTGTTATAGTATAATATTATAGGCTCAACGATGCTAAGAACCGCTCCAAGTTTAGTGGTGAACTTCTTGATCCATTTCACTTCCTTTACCGCCTTTGACACTGAAATGTACTCTGCCTTGGTTGTTAAATATGCAATGGTTGATTGTATGGAAATCTTCCAACTTACTGCACCACTATTTATAGTGAAGATGTACCCTGACTGTGATTTGCTATGATAAATCTCTTTATCACTTTGCTTATGTATGTGGATTGGAAAAACTCAAACAATCTCTTTGATATGCCTTTATAGATCTTTATTCCCAGAATATAAGTTGCTTCTCCCATATCCTTCATGAAAAAGTTTTGGAATAACTAAATATTTATAAACTGTAGCATATGTATGTCTTTTCCAATCGGCAATATATCATTCACATATAGCACTAAAAAAATTCCTGCACTTCCACTAACCTTCTTATAAACATATGGTTCATCCACATTTTTTATAAAATCAAACTCTTTGATTTTCTCATTAAAACAGATGTTCCAAATCCGTGACACTTGCTTAAGTCCATAAATGGACTTTTGCATCTTGCATACTTGATTAGGAAATCTATTTGATTCAAAATAGTATGGGGATTTTAATTCCATCTTATTTAGGTTAGAAACTAAGGGCAATTGCAATTTATAAAATTATTTTGAATATTTTAAACACTATTTACATTAATTGGGGATTGCTGATTTGAAGTATAAATAGTTACACTTAGATATGGAGCAATAAACAGAGTGTTAAAGGGTTCATAACGAAAAAATTAGATAGGACTTTGGTTAACCTTGTTGGCTAACTTAATTCCTTAAAAACAAATCCATATTTATATAGCCCTTGTTTTTATATAATAACTTAATTAAAGATTAGAGATTTGTTCCAAAAGATTATTATATAGGTTCCCTCCAAATTTAATAACTTTTTAGTGCCAAATAGTGGATTTTAGGAAGCATTTTTGAAAGGCTTAGAGTTTCCCACCTCTGAAATAGAGTAGTATATTTGTGCTCAAATGTTAAAGGCCATAAAAAGAAAAGTTAAAAAAGTTAAATGTTAAAATGGTTCCAATACTGGGGAAGTTAATATAAGAGTTATTAAAAACCTGGCTTCAACTCAATCTCTTTCAATTGAAAATCCTGGGACTCCTCATTACTAAATAAAGAAAAGAAATTATAGATGGAATATTGAATATTACAAGCCATTAATGATCACTCCTCATTGATTAGTTAGAGGGCTAGATTAAATTAGTTAAGGGATGGTGATAAATGCTCTAAATTCTTTTCCAAATCCATATTAATAAGAAGAAACTCCAAGAAAATCGGCTTTATCTTTACTAATGGTGGAACAGTGTTTAAAGATTAGCAACTGATTATCTAGGAAGTTGTTAAGTTTTTATAGAATCTTTTGGGTTCAAATTATGGGACATCCTCTTCAGTTGATAACTTGAGACTTTTTATTATTAAGAGAATTCCTGTTGAGATGGTGGATAGTCTCATCAAACCTATTGAAGATAGTGACATTGAAGCTACTATTTTCTAGTTAAATAGGATGAAAGTTCCTAACCCTGATGGATTAAAAAAGTATTTAACCATAAGAATTGGACTGAGATTGGTTTAGTAATGAAATAAGCAATATGTGAATTCTTATAGAAATCAGTAAGAATTTTCATTGATTGGTTCCTAAATCCTTAAACCCCTCTTGTTTTGGTGACTTTAGACCCATAACTTGTTCGAATTTTTGCCAAAATCCTTGCAAATACATTGAAGTTAGTTCTCAATTCCTTACTCGGTGATAATCAAGGAGCTTTTATATATACTAGACATATTGGGGATAATATTCTAATTATGTATTAGCTTTTTAAAGGTTACTTAAGAAGCAACTCCCTACTTAACTACAATATCAAAGTTGATTTTAGTAAGGCTTTTGATAGCATAAATTGGGTATTCTTGCTCTAATTGTTAGAAGTGTTTGGGTTCCCTATTGTATTCATTGGTTTGATCAAGGCTTGCATTATCTCCATTTGTGTCTTCATAAAAGGAGTTCCTTCATGTATATTCAAAGGGGCTAGAGGTATAAGACAAGGGGACCCTTTATCCCCTTGTCCCCTTATCTTTTTATCCTTTATAAAGAAGGGTTCACTATTCTAATGAAGAATAATGTTGGAAAGGATTCATAGTTAAGATATCATTCAAAATGTAAGTCATAGTTAAAATATCATTCAAAATGTAGGATGGTTGCTTTTACAAATCTTTACTTTGCTAATGAACTAGTAATGCTTTATAAAGCTCATCTAAAATTTGTCAAAAGTTTTATGAAAACAATGCATCAATTCAAATCTATGTCTAGTTTGGAGGTTAATTTTAATAAGATTCACTTTTTTCTTTCATCTGGTGTAGCCTATCTAGAATCTAGTTTTGCAAGGTTAACTAGAATAGCATATAAACTTCCTCCAACGTTATACTGGGGGCTTCCATTAACTAGCATGGCATGTAAACTTCCTCCAATGTTATATTGGGGGCTTCCAATCACCACTAGAATACTTCACTTTAATAAATGTTTTCCCCTTACTGAGAAAATACATAGGAGACCAAGATATTGGACAAATAAAGCTTTATCTTATAGAGGGAAACTATAACTAATCAAGTATGTTATTAATTCCGTACATATTTATTGGAGCTCTCATATCTTTCTTTTAAAGGGCCTTGTCAAATCCATAGAAACAATTATGAGAAACTTTAGTCACTTAAATGGGGTTAATGATCTTGCAAAAGTGAAATGGTTTGAAATTTGTATTGTTAGTCCCTAATGACACCCAAGAGGGGGTGAATTGGGTGTTGATAAAATTTAATAAATTTTGTAATCAATTTGATCAGTTAATAATAATCAAAGTATATGGGGATGAGGTTATTGCTTAATATAACTTAATCAAATAAATGATAAATAATTTAAAGAGAATAGGGAAAAGAGAATGCAAATTGATTTATAATGGTTTGGTAAATAACTCTTACCTACATACACTCCTAAGACACTTCTTAGAATTTTACTATAATTCTTCCTTTAAGTTGAAAAATAACCTTTGTATAGTCTTTCTTGGTAAAGAGGAACCCTTCTTATATTCTTCTTCTAAAGTGAAGAAGACCTCAATCTCACTTGTATCACTCCCAAATACAACAAAATATAGCCTCAACCAATTATTACAACTCAAAATATCTCACTTTATCAGTTGATAACAATAAAGTGGCTAACTTACACAAAGGGGACTCAATGAAACTCAAATAATTTAAAAACTCTATGAAATGTGTGTATACAATACCCAAAACTTCTTATACCCAAACCTTCTTTATGATAAAAATAATGATAAAACATTTATTTATAGTGTTTTGGGACTCGAAATAGCCATTGGAACCAAGAATTAGCTATTACAATAACTATATATATTGCATTACTCAACTAGTATAACATATTGGTCAACTCGTATACATTTACAATATTAGATTCACTGGTCGTTAGAACACTAGTCAACCAAAACATATATTGATTGACCAATTCATTAACCAATATTGCTAAAAGCTCTCGGTACATTCAATTTAACAACTTTAGCCTATATTAGTTATCTTGTAACCTATATAGATAGACAAATCACCCCAAAAACATGACTTTAATAACTTTAAATGCTCAAAACCAATTTGTATAATCCAAATATGATTAAAAACACTTCCCAAAATGTTCTCTAAGGATTATTTGAAATATCAATAGGTTTTTATATTAAAATAAAAAGTTTCAATGCCTCTTAATGAATGTAAAGAGTCATGTAATGAAGTAAGATGAAATTATTATGCATGGTGATTTTTCATATTGTCAAATTAATAAAATAAGCTTACAAATAATAATACAATATGTGAAATCACCTTGATGAGCCTTAATCTTCTTTTGTTCTTATTTTGATCTTCATTTCATCAATTACAAACTTCAACTTTTCTTCATTAATTTCACACACTATCTTTTTAAGTTTATGACTTCATTTTGTTCTAAAATTGCCTTTCATAAAAATAATAAACACAGTAATAGTAATTATAGTTTGGTATTATCAATACATCAATTGGAACCTCCCTTAGTTTAACATATGTAATAAAGGAAGAGGGGGCCTGGGAATTAACTCTAACGATATCACTAATCAAATTCTAATGTTGAAGAGGTTATAGAGGATATTATACGATAACAACTCTTTATGGTTGGGGTGGTTACATAGTTACTTTTTAAAAGGAAGAAATATATGGGATATAAATAGGAAAGCTTCTTATTCCTAGTTTCTCTCCCAACTTCTATAGCTAAGGGATCAAATAGTATAGTCAATTCTTGGATGATCTAAACTATATGAAATATAGTTTGAAGTGTGCTAATTTGATTGAGGTTCTTTTAGTATATGTCTAAGTTATATAAGCGAATTTTCTCTAAGGCCCCTTTCGTACTGTTAAATTTTATTTATTAATTCAATATTTACTTTTTCAATTAAAAAGTTGATGTTTTAAGCATTATTATTTAGTCTTTCTATAACTTGAAATGATCGATCTCCTCTTGGTTGATGGTTAGGCTTATGAATGTTCAAAATTCTCTCTTTTCTTAATTGTACCCAAACCTAAATAACTTTAAATATCACTTATTTTCTCCCCTTATTAGATTGCTTTATATATTATTTCCTATCAATGATCTTACTATAGACAACTAGTTCATAAAAATATACAATCATAAAATTGCCAAAAAATTATGCAAATCATGGTTCATTAGTTTCATGAAAGTGTTAGGTGCATTAGTTAAACCAAAAGGCATTACTAACTATTATAACAAACTATATTTAGTTTTAAAGGAATTTTTTTATTCATTATCTTCCTTAATCATAATTGGATGGTAATCAAATTTTAGGCCAACATAGAGAAGAAATATGCACTATATAACTCATTAAGTATATCATCTAACCTAGAGATATGACGTTTATACTTTACAATGACTCTGTTGACGGCACAATAATTTACATGCATTCTTTAAGATCTATCCTTCTTTGGCACTAACAAAGTAAGAATAACACAAGGACTTAAACTCTCTCTCTTAAGTAATCTTTCTTTAATAATTCTTCCACTTAATTTTGTATCCTTTTTTTCTTTTAGATTTTTTCTATATACTGAATAGTCTAGAATTTAAGCATTAGGAATGATATTAATTTGGGTTTCTATCCCTCTCACAGTTGGAGTATCTTCGTGAAAGAGATTATCAATTCTTGAAAAAGGAAACAATAACAATAGGCAAATAATCATTATTTTCAATATCAAGATAAAGAAAAGATCCTTTACAAATAAGAAAAAGCATTTGATGCTTGGCTAATAATGTATCTCTCACATCCCTCACTCTTGTTACTAAAATCACTCATTTTCCTTTATATTTATGTTTTATTTTTCTTTACTCAAAGTGTTTAAATTCTACCAGGATCTCATTTCTTTACCCTCGATATTTCTTGCTCACTCTCATAAATCTTGTGTTGAACTTCATAGACTTACTTTGGTGATAATGGAGCAAGGGTGATCAATTATTTTTTATGGTAAAGGAAAAACATGTATGGCTCTCCTATCAAATTATTAAGGATGTTTTAAATGAATGTGACCCACTTGTATAAGAATAATATCACATTACACCTCATCTTTGTATATCCTAATTGAGAAAGAAACTAGAACTTGTTTTCTTACCTTAACCTTCTCACTATCATTTAACCATTATAATTGTATAGTTGTTGATTGCAAAACCAATTCACTAGTTTTATGCTCAAAACTGCAAGTATATGTGGTGTAACTTGTAGTAAAGAACAAATATCGATCCCTTGGAGATTGTGTTTAGACGCTACTTAATTCAGGCTGCTTTGTTTGAGAACCAATTTTAGTAAATATACACTGAAAAATTAAACTAAATTAAACAAATAACAATGAGCAAATGATAGAAACTTGGAATTCAAGATTTAACAATTAGAGATTACTTTTTCCCTATCTTATCTCCCTCCTATCTTTTTAATTGAATTATGTCTCACATAAGATGTCCTAATGTATTAACTACCCTCTCTCAAGGTGTAATTAATTGTCCCTAGCCAAATTAAATGGAAATGATTAATCAATCTCTCAATCTATAGAATCAGTCCACCAATTTAACTAGTTATGAAGTTATGATATAGGTAATCAAATAATTAGCTAAGATGTCTCTCTAACTAATCAATTAACTTGATGAATGTAGGTATATAGAGAAACAATTCTCATTGTACAGCCCTACATAATTTATCTAACTCAATTTCTCAATGTATTGCAAGGTATAAGCTCAACATTCATCAAAAGCATCATTCATTCTAATCAACAAAGTGGGAGTTCAATAAGTAGTTCAAAAGTAATATCTACAAATAACTCAGCCACTCATAATGTCATTAACATCCTCAAAAACCATAATATCTATAATAAAGATGATGAAAGGGAAAAACAAAATAAGAACTAGATGAAGCAAACTCCTCCTCTTCCTTGCCCAAATTTGGAAAATCTAGAGTTGGTGTGCTCTTTGCCTAATTTAGAATGAAAATCTTGATTCTCTACCTCTCTTTAGGCTCTAAATCTATTTTTTTATTTTGGTCTAGGAGGCAAGTTCTCATGACACCCCTTTTGGCCATAGAGATTTATGCCTTTATATAGTCATAAGAACCTAAAAATAATTAACACCCACGTGTCTCTTCGAGTTAGGGATCCCACGATTGTGGGAATTAGCATGAATCCCACAATCGTGGGTTCTTGTCTTACAACTCCTCCATTTCTCTTCTCCTCTTTTGCTGCTTAGCTCAATCACAAAGGTGGTCACCATCCATTCCTACATCAAAATGATCAATTTTTACCCCAAATCAGCATCAAACATAAAAGAACAACCATGAAGATCAAACTAAATAAAAACATACAAAATAAGTCCTAAAACACAACAATAATAACCTATTATGCAAGAAACACATTACAAATACTTAGAAAAACACACACTAATGCACAACTATCAACTTCCCTACAATTAAATCTTTACTTATCCTTAAGAAAAATGAAACACAACTAATCAATTCTGTCAATTCATTTTCATAAAGATCAAAATATGTAATCCCTCAAAGTTTGTCCAACTCAAATATCAAGGTACTACACATATCATGACTATTTTTCATTAGTGTACAAAAGTAAACTCAACTTATATCACCATCACTCAAAGATAAGTATAAATGTAAAATGAATCTTCCTCACGATTTCACTCATTTCTCTTAAGTGTTTGATGGTTAGTGTTTCGCCTAAGTTCCTTATAGGAAACTACACTACTATAGACTTGCTAATACTCCATTTGTTCTCTATAATGATTATATGTATAAATAGATCAAAACGACTTGCTTCAAGTTGTAATGTCGTAAGGGTTAAGGTGGGTCAAACGAGGCTAAACCCAGCATTCATAAAGTAATAAGTGATAAAAGGGATAACAAAACATATTTTTGAGATACATAAATGTAAATATACTACTACTTTGCACGTATTAATGCTATTAAAATGTTCTTCCTTTTTCTTTTCCTTTCTGTTTCTCTTTTTTTTCATCAATTAAAGAAACAATAAACAAAATAGAAACTAAATGTAATGTGATCTAAGAGTAGAAGTATCACTTATCTCATCTTAGAAAAAAATGTAGCAAAAATCCCAAACTAATGCATCACTTAATACTTTAGTAAGCTTGTGAATGGGTAAGCTAATAGGGTTCCGATTTTTAAAATGTAAGGTGTTTTCAAGAAACAAAAGGGTTAAGGCTCAACTGGGGTAGCAAGGGATAATAAAAGCTACATCATTTAAGCCAAAGGTTAAAACAAAAAGAGTCGTAATCATCTTTATTAAGCATCCATCCAATAGACTCAAACCAATTCAAAGAAAGTATTGAAGGTAATAACCTAAAGAAGCACCACACAGACAAAGAAATAAAATGACTATAGATGGAGTCATATAGGCTCAATCTTCACATTGGCTCAAATGAAAATTCACTATGCGCCTCTACACTACCTCATTGCTCAAGTGTTAAATTCTGAGTAAGCTTACTTAACCAACTACTTTTAATCACTTAACATGGTTCACCCTCTACTCAAGTAGCCTAATCTGATTTCAAGTATGCATTCAATCTCATTCCAACTAGCATGACATAATCTCATGGAAAAGCAAATCAAAATGATTCAAGTGTGATTCCATTGCTAACACAAAACAACATAAAACAACATCCTAATATGCCTAAAACATGCATCTTAATTAACAAAATGCAATTGACAAAAGCAAATGTCACCTCCCCACATTTAGACAACAGATTGTCCTTAATGTGACAAGGCAACCATAAAAGGAAACTAAAACACAAAACACAACATCAAATAAACAAGTAAAACAACTAATAAGGTAAATAAAACAATGTAAAAACTAAAGGGTAAGAAAGCTTCATGGAGATTATAATGGTGAAGGCGTAAGGGAAGGGACTTCAATGTTCTTTATCTGGATGAACTTGAGGAATTTCTTTTTGATGTAATGCTGCATCTTATGCACTTATCTCATCTAGTTGCCAAGCTAATTAATTTGTAGTGTCAATTGTTGATGGTTTCAGCTATTTGGTTAAGGATTTGTTGGAACTTATTGACATCTGCTGCTACGGTTGGTTCATCTTCAACTACTTTTTCTTGGGGTTTTGAAGGCGCCCGAGAGCAGGATGGTTGAGAAGTGACTAAATCATTGCCCTTCCTATTATTAACAACAGTGCACATTTGAGCATCATGCCATTTTTTTGTTCTTTCTCTGTACAATTTAGCATTTTCATAAGCTCTAAATCTCAACTCTTCCAATTCATCAAGTTGTAACAATCTCTTTTCACCCGTAAGCTTCCAATCCATATTCAACTTCCAAATTGCCCAATAGGCTCTATGCCCTAACTTCAAAGGTAAATGGAAAGCTTTTCCATACACAAGTCTATATGGAGTAGTACCTATGGGTGTCTTAAAGGCTGTCCTATATGCTTAAAGTATATCATCTAACTTTAAAGCCCAATCTTTCCTTGAAGTGCTCACTGCCTTCTACAAAATCTTCTTAAACTCTCTGTTCACCACCTCCACTTGGCCACTCGATGATGCATATTATATCTTTTTAATAGACCTTCAAAGGGTTTGTTGCAAAAATGACTCCCTCCATCACTGATTATCTCCTTAGGCACTCCAAATCTAGTGAAAATCTTCTTAATAAATCTTTGCACCACCTTGCCATCATTGGTTGGAGTAGCTACAAATTTAACCCACTTTGAAACATAATCAACTCCAACTAGTATATATGTGTTACCTAAGGAGAATGGGAATGGTCCCATAAAATCGAAGTGCCACTAATTCAAAGTCTTTTTGTTCTTACCCGTGGAGGTCAAATCAAAAATTTATCCAAGGATTACAATATAGAATGCAACCTTGGTTCGTTTCACTTAATCAAAACCTAGTGAATGGTTCTAAGCTAGCCTATGTGTCATGCTTGCAGTTATGATATGCAAGCCAAATTAGCAAAGAAAGGGGTTTAATCTTTGAAAATCTTGACAAAATTAAATGAATTGTGAGAGAAAAACAAATGTATAAAATGTGTTTTTGGATTTTTGGAATAAGAAAGAAAAAATTAAGACAAATGATCAAATGGAATAGTATCCTCTTGAAAATGAGGTTTGGCTATCATTGTTGAAAATAAATTTTAATGGGAGTGAATCACTAAGTTTCAAATGGTAAACCTTAAAGAACTCTTTAAGTCCAAGGTCTTAATCAATGAACTCCATTTCTTAAGACCTTGTTGAAAGCCCTTAGTATGTGTAATGGGTAAGTCAACGCAACAAGTCACTTTGGGATCTAGAATCAACTCAATATCAAACACAACTAGGCAGATAAAAGAGAATCAATAAGATCACAAATAGACATATATGAGACTTCATATATTTAAGCTCCAAGTTCTATATTAACACATCCCAATAACACATTAAATATCCAACACTTGATTAAACTCTAATAAAGAAAGTTCAACTACAAATTACAAATCCTAAACCTAGAAGTTCATAATAATATAGCTGAACATGGAATAAACTACTCCCCTTTGAAGCCCATTGAACTCTAGACATTGCTACATCTTTAAGAGGAGAGAGGTGCCTAGCTAAGCATAACTCCAGGAGATTTCACCACTGGGAACCCACTGGAAGCATCCATAGTAGTAGTTGCCGGTGAAGGAGCATAATAGTGATGTGGATGAGAGGGGATGAGGTGTGTAGAAGAATTGTCTTCTTAAGGTACACAGAGTGAGTGTGTATCCTCTAAAAACTGTCTGCTCTCTCTCCCTCTTAACCTAAAATAGGTAGGTTTTTAAAAATGGGTTATGGATCGAGTTACACAGTAGGCAAACTTCCAAAAATGGTTCAGGTATTCGAAGGTTCGCCATGGCGACAGATGACTTCGCCGTGGCGAACTTTTCCCAAAAGTTTTAGTTTGGAGTTTTTGGTTTCTCTGCCGCGGTGACGTGAACTTCACGCCGCGATGAACTTTTCTTGAAAGTTTTCTTGAATAATCTGTTGAGTTTGTCGCAGTGACGTGATCTCATGCCACGGTGAAATTATCTCAAAATGTCTTTGCTTGGGTTATACTTCACCACGGCGTAAAATCACCTATCACTGTGGCAAACTTCCTGTTGCGTTGACTTGTTGACCTATCATTTTCAGCCTTCACTCCTTGCTTCACTCTTTGCCTCTACTTCTTTGAGTGTCCTACAATAAACAAATAGTAGTTTGTAGTATCAATTGTTCTTAGAAAAATTAATTTAGTGTAATTGATTATAATTTGTGAAAGTTTTACTCTCAAATTACATAAAGTAAAGGCAAGCAATCAATAATCAAATTAAGTATAAAATCTGAAAGCAAGAGCCAAGAAGTGTAGTAAAAACCATAAAAATGTCGCCAATTTATATAAGAAACTTGGTTTCAATCAAATTCCCCACACTTAGTCCTTTGTACTCCTAGACAAAGTTTATAAAATTCAAAGAGACACAAGTGTAAAAGAAAATTCTGTAAACGATCTAGAAAGGGGGGTTGAATAAATCTTTAAACCTTTTCTTTAAAATTCTACAATAGATTCAGAAGTTAATTCACACAAAACAATTTAAACAAATTTAAATGCTAAGAATAGGGAAGAAGAGCAAACACCATTTTTATAGAGGTTCGGTGCTAAGACCTACGTCCTCTACCTAAGCTCCCACTTAGGATTTGGCAAACCACTTTACT
>JANSVA010040244.1:0-13639 GCA_025504915.1 Erythroxylum reticulatum | reverse complement strand
AAATTTTCTTAATTGATAATAAAAACATTACAGTGTACATAATAAGTCTTTGTAATTGAAAACAAATGACTACAATAATCCTAATGTGATAGTGGTTGCAGGTGCTCTGAGCTTCTACCCCTCCCCTTCAACTGCTCCATCTCCTATCTCAATTGAGTCATCTGCTCCATCAATATCTACACTATGGTCCGAAGCTCAATGACTTCATTGGTTTGCGTTGGTCTAGTAGACGCTACTGTACTGGACATTGAGGATTACGAATAACATGTATTTGTAAATAAACCTAGCCCGAATATCTATCCACGATAGTCCCTACTACCGATAGCCTCAAAATACGTCTGAGTCTTATCAACAGGTTGTTCCTCTTAAGACTGTCGTCGAATGACATGTTATATTTAGTCCTATTAGGAAGTAATGTTTACATTAGTAAGAGATTACTATTAAGAAATAATAATAATGCATTAATTTCACATACATTCAGCTCTTTACATCGGCTATTGACGAATGTCACATCGTCATACTTCTTCGTGTTAGTGTGCAAAAACAACTGAGTAGGTGTAGGCCTCATGCCTAAAGATTGTTCCTGCATGTTTAACCTAAATTGCTATATGTTAACTACATTTTATAAAAATTTCAGTAGTGTTTCCTCTATTTTATGATATTTCCTCCTGTTGAATAAATAAAATCACTCAACACATCTATATATGGCACCAGACATTTATACCATTATCATTAGCTATAATACAGCAAAATAAAACATTTACAATATAAGTGTCAAGTTTAGATACTTACAAGTCTCTGTGCATGCTCGTGGTGGGTTATTGATCCTCCAGTATGTATGGGAAGACTCTCTCCCCCCGGGCCTCCACGTCTGTTGATGGAGTTACGACCTGAGATGGACATTACCTCAAGGCTTCTTTAATATTCCTGCCAATGACTCCATATTTGCTCCGAAATATAAAGCGATCGTACACCAGCCTTGTGTATCGCACTAATAAAGTCGCGACAACGTGTACGACCTCACCTCTCCCATACTCTATGTATGATGGTGTCAATACCAGAATCCCAGAAAAAAAATTTCTAAAATAAGAAGAAAAAATTTAAACAACTATAATGTAATAATATTTATCTAATTAGTGTATGTAAATCAATATAAAAAGAAAATAAATCTTTATTATACCTCAAACTCCTGAAAGTCAAATCCCTTTGTGGCCTAAGAGACCACACATAACTCTCAGGATTAATCATTTCCTTAAATTTAGAAGTTATATTTCTAGAACACGGTCCAGACAAAACCAACCTAACATAAGAAGTAACTTTATATATTAAAAAAACTGATAAACCTATAACTTAATTAAAAAATAATGATTAATGTGATTTAACTTACAGATTGTTGACAATTGTTATATACTTTCTTCCATCAAATCTCTCAGCTCTAGGCTGGCGAACATCTCCTCCATCCGATAAAACGATATTGGATGATATATAAGTTAGGGATGGGGATGGTGTAGTATAACGAGAAGGAGGTGATGTGTCATCTGCAACTATAGGCCTTGGAGGGGGAGGAGGTGAATCAGTGCGAGCTACAAACTGTGACTATCCACCTTCAGAGTAAGTACCTCTGAACATGCCTCTAAACTTGGGTGGCATTACCTCAAGCTGTCTCTTTATTCCCATATTTTTACCTGAAATTCATTGTTTATCAAAATTTCTACTTATATAAGAATTTGAATTCAATATTTTACACAATATATGGAAAAGGAAATAAGGCGATTTGTTGAATATCATATTCAAGTACAAACGACGAAAATGATAGTTAATAATTGTTAAAGTCTTAGAAGCAAAATAATAACAACCCTTATTTAATAGGAAGTAGGTTAACCTCTAAGTAGTAGGGAGGTTGTTTGACAAATTCTTACAGATACAACAATAAATCAACTTTAAAGCTAAGTCTAGTATATTGCATCGATAAATCATAATGATATAATTATTTTGTTTGATTCCATATGATATAAGAGTCAATAAAGGTAAATGACTCCCCGATGTCTGGATTCCCCAGAAGTGTCCTGGCATGTTCAAACGCACAAATTAAAACAATGATAATTCTTCCCTCAGGTGTAGGCTTTTGAACACCTTTTTGCAACAGCGTTTTCGCTACAACTAAACTTGTAGAGGATACAATGAATGAGTCATTGTTCTTAGTATAGAAGACAAACTCTCCAGATGAACTACTAGCAGGAACAATTTTTCCTAAAACACAATCAGTATAGAACTTTCATAATGTCATATTAGAAAATGGTTAAACAAACCAAAACTAGATATTAATGCATACATGATTGTCTAGACGAGTTTTATGGAATTGATAAATTTTCCAAAAGAACCAATCTCCCTAATCCTTTATAGACCATTGTGACATCGCTCTTGCCTCTATCAGCATACATGTCATCTTCGAGATTCAAGGAAGCTTAAAACAACATGTAATATAAACCATCAAATATGAATATATATAATAACTTCATCAAAGGAAATGAGATGTAAATAATAAGAAAAGAGACATTTTCCAGATCATACTAAACACCTTGAAGTAAAAGATCAGCTATGGAAGGCAAACGATCCTTAGTGTAGGAAGTTGTAAATTTTTTTGCATTATTTATTCCTTCGGTTGGGACAATTTTGCCGCATTCCTCCTAATGGAAGGAATTACTACCATCTGGAACCAGTCACCATGTCGACATTCCTTTAATAAGATTTTGAATGAAATACTGTACATAATATACTAAAAAGGAAATAATTTATAACATTAATTAAAATATTCAATTACAAACACAAATTAATCACAATCATAACTTAATTGTAAATTACAATCATCTTCTTCAGAAGAAGAATAAGAATCAAACTTCGACTCCTCTTCAGATCTTTGACCCTCGTCATTCTCTCTAGATGAAATTTCAACATATTCGTTAGATGGATCGTTCAAAGGTTCATTATCATCATATGTGACAGATGCATTTGTAAAAGTGACATCTTCCTGAAACACTTCACTTTCAATTCTCTACTATCCTTTTCCATGTGATTGAAAAACATCTCTAACTTTAACTTTGCAAACCGCCAACCAATCTGTCTTATCTCGTCGTAATCTTGGAAAAGGGACATAACACACCTTTTTCACTTACAATGCCATAATGAAAGGTTCAAATTGTCTCAATCCTCTTTGGTATTGATTTTTACTAGATTGTATCGACTATAAACTTTTATTCCAACATTTGGAGTCAGGTCATACCAGTCACATTTAAATATCACAAATCGCTTAATTGGCAAAGTAGGGTACTCAACTTTAAGCATTTCAATAATTTTACCATAGTAATCCATCAATTCTCCCTGTATAGAAACTCCACTATTTATTGTTGCCATGCTATGTCCATGATATTCTATATGGTATTTGTGTCCATTCACAAAATACATCAGATATGATTTAACAGTTTACAGAGGTCCCTTTGCAAGATCATAAATGAACTCGTTCTCTATTAGATTTTCTAAGGCCTACATAAAAAAAATTATCATACCATTAATGTATAATGTCGTAAGAACACTTAAATATGGTATTGAACTATAAGAATATTTGGAAGTGAAAACTTACATATCTCTCGAACTATGGAGGAAAATGTCTTCTAACTTCTTTATTTATATCATCCTGTGTGTTGTCTGGCATTATCTCGTGTAACAATGCCTCGTATAATCTAAATACATTATTATGTATTTTAGTAGTGAACAACACAGAATTTTAAAGGAAGAAATAATCATATTCAACTTACTGCACAAAATGTAGAGCTTCTTAACAGTTCAATAAAATGTAACCATGTGCAGCCTCAATTTCTTCCTCTGTTAACATTCTTCTTATTGCACGTCCATATGTTCATCCAAGATATATGAAAATGGGCCAAGTTACCATCATCATCACTCATTCATTACAAGGAACTTTTCTTTCTCTTGTGTAAACATGCGGCTCAAAATAATGTCCACAAAATGTACTAGCTTCTTCCACTAAATAAGTATTACATATCGAACCATCAACTTTGGCCTTGTTTTTCACATTTTTTCAAGTGATGCAAATACCTATTAGAGAAAATGGTTATTACAATTTTGTAGTTAAAATATGGTAATATGGTTATTGCAATAATTTTTGTCAAGTTACCTCTCAAATGGATACATCCATCAATGTTGAACTAGACCGGCTAGTTTTTCCTTATGTGCTAGATGCACAGGTAGATACTCTATACAGTCAAAGAAGCTTAGAGGAAAAATCCCTTATAACTTGCACAAAATTACTGAAATTTCCTTTTCTAATTTTTGCATTTCAGCTAACTTGAATTCAGATGATGTTAAACTTTTGGAAAACATACTCAATTCTATTATTACTTCCTAAACCTTATTTGGTAGCAACTCCCGAAATGCAATTGGAATTAGCCTTTGCATAAACATATGACAATCATGACTTTTCATCCCAAATAATTTATACTTCCTTAGGTCTACACACCTAGCCAAGTTTGAAACAAAACTATCAGGATACTTTATACTTTTCAACCATTCACATAAAAACTCCTTTTGTTTTTTCTCCAAAGTGTAACATGCTTTCAGATATTTACCAGTGAAAAGATCTTTATGTAAGTCATTCCTTCTACAAAAACATTTTAAATCAACTCGTGATTTTACATTGTCTTTTGTCCTCCCTTCAATGTTCATAATGGTATTGAACAAGTTGTCAAAAATGTTTTTCTCAATATGCATCACATTTAGATTATGATGTATCAAATTAGTTTTCCAATATAGCAAATCCCAAAAGATGTTTCATTTTCTCCAACCAAAGTTTTGACTAATGCTTATATTTACTTCATCGGCTTCAAATTCTATTACTTTCAGCAAGCCTAATTCCTCAATCTCTTGCAAAATGTCTTCACCAATTTTCAAAGCAAGAGTAGGTGTTTTTACTATCCTATTTTTAATGAACTTATGTTTATTGTGCCTAAATGGATGATCTGGAGCACAGCTAGAAAATCCAACATATTTTGCCCTCGTTTGGAAGATAAAACGTATTAGAATCATTGCCAAAATAAAGGCAAGCCAATTTTCTAGTTGTGCTCCATCCAAATAATATGGAAAACGCCGAAAAATAACTTATGCTCCACCAAAGCCACTCTCAACACAAAATTCTATTTTAGAGACACATCATATATCTGAACACCATATTCCCAAAGATATGCAATTCAAATATCAATGGTTGTAAAAATAAATCAATTTTATGCTTCAGATTTATAGGCCCTGGCACAATCACTGTCAAGAACATATATGCCTCTTTCATACACCTCCAAGGAGGCAAATTATAAGGAGTAATTATGATTGTCCATGATGAATATTGTTGCCCAAATTGACTAAATGGTTTGAATCCATCCGTCGATAATCCCAGCCTAACATTTCAATATTCAACTGAAAAATCAAGATGGGTGTCATTGAAATGTTTCCATGCCAGTGCATCTAATGGATAACTCATTACTCCATCTTCCAATTCATGTTCAACATCCCATCTCATGTCAGATGCAGTAACATCATAAGCATATAGTCTTTAAAGTCTGAGAGTTAGTGAGAAATAATACATCTGCTTCTATGGTACTAATTTCTGTTTCATTGAACGCTTTTTAGGCTTAAACCTAGATTGACCATAAAATTTGCACTCTTCTAAATTCTTATCATCTCTACAATACATCATACATCCCAATTTCCAACAATCAATCTTTTCAACAGGCAAACTAAGAGCCCTAATAAATTTCTTCAGATTGTAAAAACTATCAACCATTGTATGATTACCAGGCAATGATTCATTATACCATTCAAGAATTTTATCAAAACTACAGTCCAAAATATGCCCTTTAGACTTTATGTTCAATATTCGAACAATTGAAGACAGTTGGGTCATTGTCTCTCAATTTGGCTACAATTCTTGGTTAGCTAGTTGTAGTAAGTCAAAAAATTGTTTTGCTTGTAGTTTAGGTTCTTCTTTAATATTTTCCTTATTTTCCTCAAAGGTATAACTAGCTCCATCATAAACCATTTGTATGTACAAATTTTCAGTCCCATCCACATAATTTGTTCCAAATCCAATCCCCCTTTCATACTTATTTAAGTTGATAGATGATTCTGGTTGATTATCCTTGAGGTGCTATAAATGCTGGGTTCCCCATATCATGTCCACTTAAAATAATTGGGGACAAATCTTTTTCTCAATAAATGCCCATTAACTTCATCAATAGGAAGGAAACATTTATGTTTGCAGTTTTTACATGGACATCTGATCTTTGGCCCATCCATATCTGTAGGTTGAGAACATGCATAATGAATAAAATCTTTAACTTCGATAATAAATTCAGGACTAATGTAACCATCAGGTGTTAATTATCTATACATCCAAAATCTATCAATGTAACTCATTTCCAGTGATTCCATAGTTTGTATCATTCATGTTTACCAAATATTACAAAACATCTAAGATAAGACTTGTAAATCAAGACAACAAGTTCTCATTGTGACTCCTAGGCTCCTTATATATTTTATCGATAAGCCTCACAGGAACTCCATCATAGTTTATGGGTTTAAGGTTTATGGGTTTAGACCTAAAATATTTGTAAACTTAAGATCAAACATATATGATTACAAACATATATGTTTGATCTTAAGTTTACAAATATTTTAGATCTAAACCCATAAACCTTAAACCCATAACCTATGATGGAGTTCCTGTGTGGCTTATTGATAAAATATATGAGGAGCCTAGGAGTCACAATGAGAACTTTTAAGCATATATGTTACATAATAAGTTTGATATTTAACCTATATTAAATATGTACTAGTGTCAAATATAATAAATATTCATAAAAATATGAATACTTATTTTAATAAATTGTTTTAGCAATTACAATTTCAAAAAGATGCGTGTAAAAATTTACACATAAAAAATAAAGAGAAGCTAATAAAATCAGAGAGCATAAATGAAATAACAGATTGACATAATTAAGGTAATTAGAACAATAATATAAGTCAAAGTCATCCTATATTAATTCATTGATAAATTGAAGTTCATACCATAAACAAGTTTCAGTTCGTGCAAGCCACACATCAACCATATAATACGCTCAGATGGAAAATTCAAACCACAATCAAAATTCCAAATTAAACCAAGTTCAAAAAAGGATAGTAAAAAAATTCACTTACCTCAACCGACACACAGAAGGTTCTTCCTGAATGTACATGAAATAAGAGGATGATGGAGCTAGAATGAAAAATAAAGTAGATGCATCAAACATTGGTCATATTAAAGTTAACAAGCAGAACTCACATCTTTAATGTAGTATGGTAATTTCATTAATGAGCAACCAAAGATAAGCAGAGTATAAAAGAAAAAAAAATTACTCGAAACTAAAAACACTAAATCAAAGTATGAAGCAACTATGAAATAAAAATAGAGAACAATACAAACAATATATATAATGAGTGATTGATAGTACAAAACGGGAATTATCTAGTAATAACATTTTAAGGATGGTTCATGCCATTTGTTTTTTTCATATAGTGGTACAATTTATAAATATGCATGAAATAAATAATTGCATAACTATAAATTATTTGAAAAATTAATAATTTTAAAATAAAGTAACTATTTTGATTTAAATAGGATATGTGAAATTGTTTATATCTTTATTTTTAATCAATTGACAAATTTTATTTTTGCACATACTTAATATGATAGTAAATTTGAGAAATGTCTAATTTTACCCATTTTTGGTGTAGGATAAAAGCCAATATAAGATTAATATAATTTATGTGGTTTATAATTAAAAAATAATAATTTTAAAATTTTAAATACAAATATTTTGAATTTGAATTCTTCATTACTTTCTAAAATTTGAAATCTCTCAAATAGTATTCATAATAAAAGGAAAATGCTACTAATTATGTGATTGATTTTAACCAAAATTAAATACTATTTTGTATTTTGTACTAATACTATTGGTTGGGAGATATTAAATACTATGGATTAAATAATTCAATTTTGTATATTGAATGTTAAGATATTGAAGCGAAGTTATAGCTAAGCAACTCAAGTATGCATGTTATTAAAAATTGTGCGATATTGGTCGTACATTTACTAAAACGGGAATTATCTAGTAATCACATTTTAAAGATGGTTCAGCAAAGTTTGTTTTTTTTAATATTGGTACAATTTATAAATATGCATGAAATAAATAATTGCATAACTCTAAATTATTTGAAAAATTAATAATTTTAAAATAAAGTAAAAATTTTGAGTTAAAAAATATTTGTGAACTTATGTATATCTTTATTTTTATTCAATTCACAAATTTTATTTTTGTATACACTTAATAAGATAGTAAATTTGAAAAATGTCATATGGTTTTAACTTTATAATCAGAGAATTATATGTGAATTTTATGATTGATATAAAATTCACTTTAAATTTGATATTTAAAGTAACAATTTAGTTCAATTGTTATTTTAGATTATAAAAACTTTATTATTTTAGAAACGTGATTTTCTGTTGATTATTTTCTATTACAATGATCATCCCTATTTGAATCCAAGCAACTTTACTATGTCAACTTCATCCTAAGTTTAATGGCTACATGACATATGCAAGTTGGGTGAGGATTAAGAAACTCAAAATGAAGCTAAGAACATTCACATATGCAAGTTGAATCACTTCACAAATAAGGCTAAATCACTTCACAAATAAGAATAAAATCATCAAATAAGGCTACACATTATAACAACTTATTTGATACATTATTAAATCATCAAATAGGCTCAACCATTAAGTCATTCTCTCATACAAATCAACTTCATCTTCACATATGAACAAATTTTTCAAATAAGAGGCATTTCATCGAACACCTAATATGCATCAACAAATCATCCAAACTTCACAAGAAAAATTAAAACGTGAACCCTCTAACACTAACACAACTATCTTAAATGTTCTTATCCATTTATAAATGACTGAAACATAGAAAAAAATTACTCAAACGTACTAAAAAAACTGAAATCAATCCATAGTCAAACACTATACCTCCACGAGTTCGTAAATGGTGGGAGAAAAAACCCAACTTTTGACGCACCACCAAACTCCTACCAACGCCGACGACAAAGGACAAGAACGCATCAGAGAAGAAATCAAAAATCAGAGGAGAATAAGAAAGATGAAGCATAAAGACGAGGCAGAGGAGATTGGGAGGGTGGGGCTGGTCAAGTACATTTTAACTTAACCAAAATGACATCAAATGACGTCATTTTGGTTAAGTTAATAACATTCACCTGCAACTAGATGATGACGTATTGGTTTGCATACTTAGCGATGGAATCTTTTATCCCTACAATAGCAATGGAATCTTTTGTCCCTACAACTCTATTGGAAATTTTCAAAATTTAACCTTTCTACCACAAATTCCTACTTTAATTAGCGATGGTACTTTTTCATTGCTAAATTATATTTTCCCTCAACATTTCAAATGGATAAAAAAACCACCACAAATTCATTATTTTCTTGTCATAATTTACTGACACATAATTTTACTGTTGCAAAATTCCATCGTAAATTGATTTCCCTCTCTATTTAGCAACCGAAATTTCATCTATCGCTAAACGAACTTTTTTCCAGTCAATGTTATCGACGCAAATTCAGTTTTTATTGGTAATTTAGAAGGGTTTATATTTCGTCAGTATTTTTCCATCGCTATTTCTAGGGGGAGGGACGATCGGGTTTGTTTTAAATTAACCAAAATGATGTCGAAAGACATCATTTTGGTTAAGTTAATAACGTTAACCCGCAACCAGATGATGACATATTGGTTTGGATATTTAGTGACGGAATCTTCCGTCCCTGCAACTCTGTCAGAAATTTCCAAAATTTAACCTTTCCACCATAAATTCCCTCCTTAATTAGCGATAGTACTTTTTTGTCGCTAAATTATAGTTTCCCTCAACATTTCGGATGGACAAAAAAATCATCACATATTCATTATTTTCTTATCGTAATTTACCAATGCATAATTTTACCTTCACAAAATTCCATTGCAAATTGATTTCCCTCTCTATTTAGTAACCGAAATTTCATCCACTGCTAAGCGGACTTTTTCCAGTCAATATTACCAATGCAAATTTATTTTTTGTCAGTAATTTGCAATGGTTTATATTCCATTGGTATTTTTCCGTTGCTATTTCTAACTTTTCTTGTAGGGTACTTTGGTGAATGCAACTAATATTTTGACAAAATTAGTTACCATAGAGAAGTTTAAGCAATGTTTAGACTTTATTAACATTTTTAGGTTATCAAAAGAGACTATAATCTAACCTATAAAGAGTATAATCATCAAAGTAGAGAGACTTATGCACAACTCATATGCATGGGCTTCCAATCTTGAGGGTAAAGAGAAAAAAAACCTTGAATTAAAAGTCTTAAGTGAAGATAGTCTAATATACAATCATGTGCAAGGTGTGTCCTTTTATAGAATTCAAAGATGAAGATATAAGCTAAACACGAACATGTTGGTTTGAAGATGTTTTTCAAATGAGACATGGCTTAGAATACGAACGTATCTAAACCTATACATATGCACATAAAGAAATAGAAAGATATATAATATAAGGCACAAGTATGTTGGAATGTGTGTCCATGTTTACTAAACTTTGAAAGGATTTTATAACTTATTATAATCATGTTTAAGTTAAGTTGGGATTAATAAGAGCAGTTGATTATATATATATGAAATATGTAATCGTCAGCAAATAGATTATTGAATCAATAGTAAAATCAACCACTCTTATTATATATATTTATTTATTTGTCTTTTATACAAATATATCCTTAGTGGATATACCTTAATTTTCAAAATTATTAAGTTTAGTTTTTCCGTAATAAAATTCTAATCATTATAAACTATAAAAATAATGGTCTGAAATGCAAGTCAGTAATGATTAATTGTTATTATTCCCTTTTTTTAAATAAAGAAGTAACTAGAAGTTTATAATGGTGTATGGCTGGAGCTTTACTGTATTCTAAGTGATAATATTTCGTGATGGTTGTAACAAAAATATATAGAAATCCAAGGGTTCAACTCGAAACGTAGATTCACTATAAGAAAAGAACCCCTTCTGTGATGTTTTAAAAACGTCGCAGAAGGCGGGAAAATGTCACAGAATACCTTCTGTGACGTTTTTAAAAACATCATAAAAAACGTCACAGAAGGTGGGGTAGGTAAAAGGTATCCGCGACATTTTATAGAAAACGTCGCAAAAAGCCTTGATATTCAGCAACGTTTTAGAAAACGTCACGAAAAGATAGGATATTTGGCAACGTTTTGTGAAAACGTCATAGATTGTTAGAATTTTAATGACGTTTTTAAAAATTGTCTCGAAAATAACCTAATCCTCGACGTTTCGAAAATAACCTAATCCGCGACATTTAATAAATGTCGCGGAATAGGTATAATCCGCAACGTTTATTTTCTAAACGTCGTAGACTATAAGACATTTATTTGTTTTAATTTTGCTGAAAATAAATTTATTTTAATAAATTTTCAAATTTTATAATAAAATTTTTCATTTATCTGAAAATAATTAATATTTAATAATGATCCAATATAAATTATAATTTTTTCTTTGATTTCATTTATCCTAATATAGAAATAATTTAATAATTAATCAATTTTAATTATTATTTTGAATTTTCTCATTATTCCAAAAATAAATTTAATTTAACAATTTTGAATTATAATAAATATTTTTATGATATGTTGTTTCAAATTTTTGAAAATAAATTTAATTTAATTATTTGATAATTTAATAATTAACAAATTTTTAAAATCTTATTTATTTAATAACTATTCAATATTATTTATGACATTTTATTATTTAATAATTCTTCAATTTTTTGAGTATATCATTAATTTTAATAATTATTCATGTATAATAAGAATTGAATACGTGAAGACAATTTATTATTTAACTGCAATTCCCAAACATGTTATAATACGGTAATTAAAATAAACAATACGTCATAAGTGTTTAATATATCAATATGAGTACATATCTTATCTAAACGAAAATTATGTGTAGAACATAAAAGTTCCAAGACCTTTTTTTGTTGTTCGATTTCGGTAGTTAATCGATCCTGCATTTTTTTAATTGTTTAGCCAATTCATCGACTTGAGACTGTAACCCTTGATTAGCCCTCTTTGACTCCTCTAATTCGTCTCAAAGTCTCTTTTTGACCAAAGTCTTCCTTTGTGCTCGAGGCCCAATTCCCATGCTAACAACGTAATCTAATCTAGTGCCCAAAACTTTGTCGCACACTTCATCCACTATCATCGGATGACCATGTTCTATTGAATGTGTCCATTCATGACACATTAATTCCTGAAAAAGTAATAATTAATTACATATACATTCTCATTTAAGAAATATTTATAAATGAACTATGTACTCACCCATTTTTCTTTGCATTCAGCAGTTGTTCATTGATCTTTACTTTCATCATAATGAGTGTGATACTATAGCTTCATCCGGTCGCACTCTTCTTGTAACACCAGATTTTCTAAGCCTTTTGTGTTGTTCTGTATTTGGAGATACTACTATATATTGATGTATACATGGTTGCACATGAGTTTAAATATGTAATTGGATCCTTTTGGTACATATGCGAGTGATATATAACATTATATGCCCTTACATGAACTTAGGGTTCATCGGTATTGGAAATCCTAGAAATTTCTAACACATAAGCTTTTAAGTTTGTAAAATCGAGTCCATCGGATGGATAAGACCGTGGTGGTTAAATTAAATGCATTCTAATGCCTTAGAGGTGATTAGACATGATTTATAGACTTATTAGACACTTAGAAAGCTAAATTGGAGAAGTTGGTGTACATATGGACTTAATTGCAAAATTTGTAAAAGTTAAGGACTTAATTGTAATTTTCCAATTCTTTAAGGACCAATTTGTAATTTTATAAATTTGAGGGGCCTAATTATGATTTTCAAAATTCCAAGGACCAAAATGAAACTAAAATTTTTGGTCATTCCCAAATTTTGGACTTAATTGCAAATTTGGGAAAAGTTTGGAGGGTATAACGGTAATTTCACATAACTAAGGGCAAATTGTTAAATTCATCTTGTTTGGTCAAAGAAGAGTCAAATTCTAGACTCTTCTACATATGGTGGCCATGCAACCCATTAAATGGGCATTAAAACACTTAGTTTTTATTAAAAGAAAGAAGAAGGAGAAGAGAGGAGGAGAAGAGGATTTACGGCCATCACCCAAAAGTTCACCATTTTTTTGACTTTTCAACCCAAACCAAAGTGTTGTAATCTAATTTGGGGTCAAGGAACTCAAATTTATCATTAGATTTGAGAAATTCTCAAGGAATTTGAAGATGTCACTAAAGGAAAGTATAGGTAAATTTTGTCTCATCTCTCTCTACATTAAGATTTTGAGTTTGGCCTTAAGATATGTTGTTCTCCATGCTTGATTATGCATGAAACATGGTTTAGATGAATGAAATATGTCATGGAGAGGGTT